>MU722542.1:10245-30243 GCA_026770625.1 Nicotiana glauca
TGGCGTGTTTAAGGAATTTCAGGCCTTAGTTGAGAGACAGACGGGGAAGAAATTAAAATGTATTCGTACTGATAATGGTGGTGAATATTGTGGTCCCTTTGATAACTATTGCAAGGAACAAGGAATTCGTCGTCAGAAAACTCCGCCCAATTGAACGGTTTGGCAGAGAGGATGAATAGAACTCTAGTTGAGAGAGTTAGATGCTTACTTTCAGAGGCTAAACTTCCAAATACATTTTGGGCGGAAGCACTTAACACTGTTGCCTATGTTATCAATTTGTCTCCTGCTGTTGCTTTGGATGGTGATGTCCCAGACAGAGTTTGGTTTGCCAAAGATGTTTCTTATGATCACCTGAGAGTTTTTGGGTGTAAAGCTTGTGTGCATATTTCTAAAGATGAGAGATCGAAACTAGATGTCAAAACTAAGCAGTGCATCTTTATCGGTTATGGTCAAGATGAGTTTGGGTATCGTTTTTATGATCTAGTTGATAATAAACTTATTAGAAGTCGTGATGCAATATTCTTTGAAGACCAAACTATTGAAGATATTAATAGAGCTGAGAAGATAGATTCTTAGAGTAATGAGAGCTTGGTTGATATTGATCTAGTTTCAATTGCTAAGGCTCCTATTGCACATGAAGGAACCCAAGACAATGATGGAGATAGTGATCAAGATCAAAATGATCATCATGGTGTAGATGATATGGATGCTCCAGTTGATGAAGTTGTGGTTGATCAACAAATAATCCCTGCACAGGTAACTACTTCGAATGCTCCTGAAACCTCTCTTAGAAGATCTACAAGGGAGAAGCAAAAATCCATGCGCTATCCTCCTGATGAGTATATACTTTTGACTGACATGGGAGAACCTGAGAATTATTATGAAGCCATGCAAGATAATCATAAAGATCATTGGATCGAAGCGATGGAAAATGAGATGAAGTCACTCCATGAGAATGACACATATGAGTTAGTGAAATTGTCGAAAGGTAAGATAACTTTATCTAACAAATGGATATTCAGAATAAAGCAAGACAACCATGCCTCTGCGCCTAGATACAAGGCGAGGTAAGTTGTTAAAGGTTTTGGCCAGAAGAAGGGAGTTGACTTTGATGAAATTTTCACCCCTGATGTGAAGATGTCTTCTATTTGTATGGTTCTAGGCTTAGCCACTAGTCTAAATTTAGAGGTTGAGCAAATGGATGTCAAGACTGCTTTTCTTCATGGTGATTTAGAAGAGGAGATTTATATGGAGCAGCTTGAGGGCTTCGTAGTTAAGGTTGCAGATAAACATGAATTTTGTAGAAAATTGGCAGGCATGAAACCTGTCAATAGTTCCCCTACTTGAAGACACATTTGGCCCCTTAGCTGGAGGGGGAGTTTGTTGGGAACATGCCCATGTTGTCCGGCCAAAGACCCAATGGCCTACTCCTATTCTCTTTTGGTTTCTAATCCTATTTGGAATTGGATTCGGTTTATTCCTATTTTGAGTGGGTTTTGGCTTTAAGAGAAAGCACCACGGTAACAGTTGATCTATAAATAAGACAACCTTCGAGAATTATTCTATGCTCATTGATACAAGTCTTTGAAAGACTTAAGCACATAAGAGTGGGTTTTGAGAGAGCTTTCATCAAGAGAGAAGAAAGAAGAAAAGTATTTGTTTTGCTGCAGATTTTTATTCCAACCAGCCAAATTCAAATCACATTTTCTGATTCGTTAGCCGTTGGAGCGGGCTAAAATTTTGACTGAGTATTTGTAACATCTTGGTCTTAGATTTGAACAGTAAAGATCGGATTTGGAGGCTTGTAGCATCTGATGTCGAGCCTCGAACAGCAGCTTCATTTTGTGGATTATACTCTTTCTTCAATTGATTAGTTGTTGCTCTTGTTGCTATTGTTGCTCCGTGTTTGGCTCTTGTTGTGTAGCCAATTTGGAGAACTTTTGTAACCCTCTTATTGTTATAGTGGAGCTTTTTGGATCTTTGTGATCCCATAGTTTTTACCTTAGATTTGAAGGGTTTTCCACGTTAAAATTTGGTATTCTTTATCTTCTTTATTTTCGGATTTGCCTCTTCCTCGACGTAACAGAAACAACCGTGCAACATTTGATTGGATCCGGAGTGGTAAGTGTTTTACAAAGAGTATATATAACTTCCGTGCATCAATCTGGCTAAACTCTTTAGGGGCTTAGATAACTAATCTATTATGATTAATTAAATTATACTCTTACATTTTGGTGTATACATATATATACTTTAACAAAAGGGGTGGTGATTTGGTTTTCTATATGATTCGTAACAGTTGTATATTTTGCTTGGCCTGTTTTGGCTTGACCATTTTTGTTTGGAATATAACTACCTCATCGCATAGTTTGCTTGCCAAGAGGCAAATAGATTAATCTCTGTCTTTTAAATTTTTTAAAACATTTTGCTCTATTTAACTAGTAGTAAAGTTGTTAACAGACCCGTTTAGTTAGTCTTTCGTTGGATAAATATAATGCGCTCCCTTCTATTTGAGTACTATTTAAGTAGTTTGTTTCAAAAAGATTGTTATATTTTTATATTTGAAAATAATGAACTTTAAACCTCTCGTGTTTTCTTTAATTAGAAGTTTTTATAGCTATATAAATATTTTAATATATTTAAGATCACAAATTTTAAAAATTTTATAGCCATTAAATATATATATTTTTTGAAATTCGTGCCATTGATCTATATCAAACAAATTATAACGGAAGTGAGGGAGTACTTTTTAGTTTTAGGTAAATTTGCATTTTCGGTACTTATTTAGAGCCTGTTTGGATGGGCTTAAAAGCTGGTCAAACCAGCTTTTAAGCCATTTTTTAGCTTGTTGAGGTGTTTGGCAAACTTAAAATTTGCTTAAAGGTCAAATGCTTTTAAGCCAAAAGGTCCAAATTAAGCCAAAAGTAAGAAGTTGGGTAATCCCAACTTTTTTTTTCTAGCTTAAAAGCCATCAATCTTTGACCAAACAATTTACATTGCTATCCCTAATACTTATGTGTAATTCCCGAAATACCCCAATTTTTTCTTTTTCTCATTTCCTCCTTCATTTTCAATCTCTGTTGCCATTCCCCAAACTTTTATCAATTTGTTGAAGTTGTAAATCAATTTGTTGAAGTTGTAAACATAAAGCCACCTGTAACTTTGTACATGTTTGATACATTTAACATTTTATATAAATTTTTTTGTTTTAATTTCTTTTTCCATAACATTTTTTTTAAAAAAGATTGTTGTTGATTAATCCCTCATTTTTTTAAATTGGTGAAACTATATTCCAAATCAAAATTTTCAATGAGTCTACATGTTAACAAAGAATTTGAAGTTATGAGCCGAAAAAATATTTTTTGGTGAAATAATAGATTATTGCATGTTATTTAAATAAATAATTTATATTTAGGCAATCGATTTAAATTGAAAATGAATTAAATTATAATTTTTTTGTATATGTATTAATTTAGAATAAAATATTATCATAATCATTTTCTTTGTAGTGTTAATAACTTTAAGGATATTTCAGTCATTTTAACAGAAACAAGTGCTTACCAGCACTTATTTACCAAACACTTCAACAACTTTTTTTAAGTTCCAGCACTTTTATCCAAACACTTAACTGCTTATTTATAAAAAAAGCTCCAGCACTTAAAAGTACTTTTAAGCACTTATACTTAAAAGCCACTTTTTTTAAGCCAATCCAAACGGGCTCTTAGTCTACAAGGCGTCGTGCATCTTTAGTTAAGTTCGGGCATAGGATTACTCCCTCGTTTCAATTTAGATAAGGTAGTTTGACTCGATATAGATTTTAAAAAAAAAAAATTTAGGGGTAAAAGCTTTGTGGGGCCATGATACTTGTGTGATTATAAAAGCTCCTCATTAAGGATAAAATGAATAAACTGAATAGTTTAAAGTTGAATTATTTTCAAATTTAGAAATATGTCATTTATTTTGGAACATACTAAAACTGGAAATACCTCATCTAATTTGAATCGGGGGAGTAACATTTACGTGGCAAAAAGTGACCTCCTCTTACAAGTGTTTACTTATGGATGGAAAAGAAGGCATGTGCAAACACATGAAATCGCTGATCCTCTCCAAAGGTGGAGGAATAAAGGAGCTAGCGACGTCGGACTAAGCACCAGGGGCGGTTTAGGGGGGCCGGAAGGGTGTTCACCCGAGTCCCCTTCGCCGAAAAATTACATGGTATATATTAGGTAAAAATTATTTTTTACTTTTATATATAATGTTTTGAATCCCTTGACACAGCCCAAAAGTATAGCTTAGTGGTCAAGGGGGTTCAAAACCTTTGTAAGGTCAACGGGCACGTTCCAAATAACTTAATTCAACTTCACCTCTCAAGGGTTTTATCGAACAAGTTTGCTAAAGAATGAAAATACTTTAATTTGGAATGAACTTCAGCTAAAAGGGATATTGCCTTGTAGATAAAGCTTCGATTTTCTTGGTAACTATATTCTGACGAAGGAGTGTTTATTAGTGATTGCATGCAAATTTAATTTACTCCTCAAAAGAGAGTAAAGTTTATGTACTGACGGTGCAGTTTACACAATTATCACTTGTAAAGTTATTGTACGTTAATCTCTATGATAAGTGTTAACTATTTGTTAGCCTGAAAAGAAAAAAAATACAAACAAGTTAAATAGGTTAAATTATATCCATCGTGTAAAAAAGAATTCACAGTATCTATATATGAAGCTAGCTTAAACCCTTTATCAAGTGAAGTAGTTAAATCCTTGACTTTATAGGATGTAAGAACAGAGAACAATCCCTACTTAGGTTTTGTGTACACATCATTCCAAGAAAGAGCAACCTTCGTGTCACATGGCAATACTGCTCGTCTAGCCAAGGGTGCCGACCCAATATTAGCACGCATATGTGGAACAATAGCAGCGGACGAAAAGCGACATGAAAACGCCTACGTCAAGATGGTTGAGAAATTGCTGGAATTGGACCCAAATGACTCCATGCTAGCCATTGCTAATATGATGAAAAAGTGGATTACGATGCTTGCTGTCACGGGCTCGTTTTATGTCTCACAAAAACAGCCCGCGCGGCAGCCAAGCACCGACTTGACTTCAGCCTGCTCCAACACTCGGTCAAAATTTCAGTAACTTTGGACTTCAATTAATTTAGGTAGCGTTCAACGTAGTAAGTTTAGAATGAACTTAGGCAACGAAAATATAGTGAAGGGATAGAATAAAAACGTGAACAAAAGACACAATTTACAGGAACTCTTTCCCAACTTTGTATTTAACTCGAGAATATAAAGAAAACTCTAACTCTGGCGTACATCCGTATACAAAAAAGGATCACTCTTGACCCTCACAAGACTACTCTTAGCCTTAGTTTGTTTTAGGACTCTTCCTAAACTCAAAACATGCACTCTCACACGTTTTCCTCCTTATGCCACAAAAGGGAAGGGTGTTGTCCATTTATATAACATGAAACAGCCCCATTACACAATAGTTGCCTAGTTTTTAGGCTTAGCACTTGCCCACTCAGCCCACTACATTACTTTAGTGTAGTTGACACCCCCAACTACTAGGATCATGTAAATCGTGCTAAAGTAAATGGGATCATGGCCCCAAAAACGTTGCTAACTCCTGCTAGCTTTTAGGACAAAACTCAACTGCTGTCCATGTGCACAGCATGTGCCGGTAACTGCCCTTTGACTTGGTCCATTCCCATGTTGCTGCCCAATTTCGTGCTTTGGCTTGGACCAGGCTCCAATGCCATTGTATCCATCTGCATTGTGCCCCAATTTGCCTTACCATTGCCCACGAACTTGACCCGTTTGCCGCAACTCGAACCCATGCCAAATCTGCCCGCACGCTGCCTTTCCGTTGCACATTTTCTTGCCTTTACCCATCCGTTTCTGCCATGCCTTGGCATCAATGCCTCATGCCTTGATGCTACAATCATGATCAAGTGTCACTCTTAGCCCGCAACTCATTGTCAAGCCCTTTCCAAGTTGCCTCGCATCCGTTCAAAGCCTTAGCCATCGCTTGCCCGTTTCTCTTTTTGACTTTGGTGCTGCTTGCACACCTCTCTTTGCAACACTCTTGCTGCCTCATGACAACACTCTTGTTGTCAAGTCGAGCTCAATTGGCGGAGGTCTAACAAACCACCCACACTCTTTGAAACTCGACGTCCTCGTCGAGGTCAACTCAATGTATGAGTCCCAAGGGGTTGACAAGCAATGCCCCTTGACCTCCTCTCTCTTCGGCTACAATTGCATTGACACCAATAGCTTGTTTGTCACTGTTTGATGCCTCCAAAGCATCCCTCTTCTCCGCGGCAGTCAAAGCATTTAACACTGTCTTGTTTGGACAGTCCCTTTCTCGATGTGGTCCATCACAAAGGAAACAACCACTGAATTTGCTGCCCTTCTCCTTGCTATTTGAAGTTCCAGCTTCTTGCTTTCCCTTCCCTCTATCTTCATGTGCATTGCCACTTTCACATTTCTTCCACTCCTTTGCCTTGTCCTTCTTTCTATCATTGGACTTTGAAGCAGAATTCTCCTCATTAATATGAAAATTGCCCAATGCATTCGCAGCAGCTATAGCACTTGCGAGGTTTTGAATATTCTGCCTTCGCAACTCAAGTTGCGCCCACTGTTGCAGCCCGCTCATGAAGTTGTGCAACTTGTCTTCTTCCGACATGTTGTTGATGCTAAGCATCAACGATGTGAACTCTTTCACATAAGCTCGAACTGATCCGGTATGTTTCAACTTTTTTAGTTTGTCCTAAGCAATCCAAGATGTATTACTAGGAAGGAACTGATCCTTCAATTCCTTTTTAAGCCGCTCCCACGACTCAATCTTTGGTCTACCAAGACTTTCATCTTCAGCCACACGAGTGCGCCACCATAACTTAGCATCATCACTCAAATATATGCTAGTCAAGGTTACTTTCTCCTCTTCATCTTGCACACGAATAGCATGAAAGTATTGCTCCATATGCCAAAGAAAATTCTCCAATTCACGTGCACTCCTTGCACCTCCGAATGCCTAGGTTCAGGTATTCTCACTTTGAGACGTTTAGCACCACGTTGAGGAGCATCCTCACCCACAGCACGTCGTAGTATCACCGTTTCGGCCTTCAAATCTGCATTTTCAGGACTAAGCCTTGTCATTTCTGCCTCAAAAAATGCAATTCTAGTCACAAGAGACTGAAGTTCTTACCCTTCCGGAACATTTCCCACCAATGCTTCCAATTTCGTTAGTCTATCCCGCAGTTTATTGTTACCACCAGCCATATTCTCGAATAAGACCACGAAATCTGCCACTGCACGTCGTGTATCCGTCACGAACCTGCTCCGCTCTGATACCAGTTGTCACAGGCGTATTTTATGTCTCACAAAAACAGCCCGCGCGGCAGCCAAGCACCAACTTGACTTCAGCCTGCTCCAACACTCGGCCAAAATTTCAGCAACTTTGGACTTCAATTAATTTAGGCAGCATTCAACGTAGTAAGTTTAGAATGAACTTAGGCAACGAAAATATAGTGAAGGGACAAAATAAAAACGTGAACAAAAGACACAATTTACAGGAACTCTTTCCCAACTTTGTATTTAACTCGAGAATACAAAGAAAACTCCAACTCCAGCGTACATCCGTGTACAAAAAAGGATCACTCTTGACCCTCACAACACTACTCTTAGCCTTAGTTTGTTTTAGGACTCTTCCTAAACTCCAAACATGCACTCTCACATGTTTTTCTCCTAATGCCACAAAAGGGAATGGTGTTGTCCATTTATAGAACATGAAACAGCCCCATTACACAATAGTTGCCTAGTTTTTAGGCTTAGCACTTGCCCACTCAGCCCACTATTTTACTTTAGTGTAGTTGCCACTCTCAACTACTAGGATCATGTAAATCATGCTAAAGTAAACGGGATCATGGCCCCAAAAACGTTGCTAACTCCTGCTAGCTTTTAGGACAAAACTCAACCGCTGCCCATGTGCACAGCATGTGCCGGTAACCGCCCTTTGACTTGGTCCATTCCCATGTTGCTGCCCAATTTCGTGCCTTGGCTTGGACCAGGCTCCAATGCCATTGTATCCATCTGCATTGTGCCCCAATTTGCCTTACCATTGCCCACGAACTTGACCCGTTTGCCGCAACTCGAACCCATGCCAAATCTGCTCGCACGCTGCCTTTCCGTTGCACATTTGCTTGCCTTTACCCATCCATTTCTGCCATGCCTTGGCATCAATGCCTCATGTCTGGATTCTACAATCATGATCAAGTGCCACTCTTAGCCCACAACTCATTGTCAAGCCCTTGCCAAGTTGCCTCGCATCCGTTCAAAGCCTTAGCCATCGCTTGCCCGTTTCCCTTTTTGACTTTGGTGCTGCTCGCGCACCTCTCTTTGCAACACTCTTGCTGCCTCATGACAACACTCTTATTGTCAAGTCGAGCTCAATTGGCGGAGGTCTAATACCTGCCCACCTAATGTACGATGGGTGTGATCCAGATCTATTCGAGCACTTTGCTGCTGTGGCTCAAAAGTTAGGAGCGTATACAAGTTATGATTATGCAGATATATTGGAGTTTTTGATCGATCGATGGGCATTGGAAAAGCTTGAAGGAATTAAGGATGAGGCGAAACGTGCGCAAGATTTTGTGTGTGAATTGCCATCTAAAAAAGATTGCAAGAGAGAGCCGATGAGAGAGCTAAGAAGTTGGAGCTGCGTCAAGTGAAGTTTAGCTGGATTTTCAACAAGGAAGTGAGTGTATAAAAGAGTTCATTTGTGAAAAATGTACAAGATTATATAGCCACACAGGCAGCTATATATATATGGAAGTTGAAAATGGTAATTGTATGAATAAAATGTGTAGTTTGGTTTGACTAATTACTTAATAAACTGACGTCAATAATAAATTTTACCTTCGATACCGATTGTTTGATTATCATTAGTAAGACTTGCGCTCCAGTTCACGTGGCAATATTGTCATTTCATCGGTTTTGTAAAGTTGAAAATAATTTAACTTAGAACTTTTTAGTTTACTCCAAGTGAAAGCTGTTATATTCACACAAATATTATAAAATGATTAATGTAACACTATAAGTTTCAGAATTTCATAGCTTTTCATAGCCATACAAATATTATGATTATCATAAACTTCAAAAATGGTGCATTACAGTTTCAAAATATTTGGCCAAAATCTCTAGATCCACTTATTATTAATAATGTTAAAAACTCTACATAGCTGTCATAGAGAGATAATTATACAAAGAGTGTATTGCCATAAAGATGGATGTAATTGTTCTAGGTAAAAATCTGTTATAAAAATATAAAATTTAACATAAAAACTGCTATCGTACACAAATCTATGATAAGTATTATTTTGTAACTTGATAAAAATTATATTATCATGTTAAATTAAGTTATACTATTGATCGTGCATAAAAAAAGATCTTTACAATTGTATGTGTATGTTGGTGGCTTAAATCCTTCATCAAAAGAAGTTAACATATCTATATATATCACAATTTCTAGTAAAAGGTCTTTAACAGTCAAAAACTATTTTGTGAAGCTAAGAGAGTTCGAACCCAAGACCTCTTATATAATACTTGAAGCTAACAATTACTAGACTACTAAGATACTTTGTTGCAAGTGGTGTCACTTTTAATGATTTTATCTTGTATTTCTGTTTTACTTATTATTTTTATATATATAAATAATAAAAAATTTCGACGAAGTGGTGTCCCGTGACACCGCTTGATACCATATAAATCCGCCCCTGCAGAAAACAATCCCTACTTATGCTTTGTGTATAAATCATTCCAAGAAAGAACAACCTTTGTGTCGCACGGCAATACTGCTAGGATAGCCCAAGAGGGTGGAGACCCGAAAAATTTTATTTTGTGTCCCATACAACTGACACTAGTTGTATGAGGTAACTTTTTTGTCTCATAATTTTATGGACCAAGATTTCTGTGAATACATAAGTATAAGATTGGAGTCCACAAATTTGTGAGACATAAAGGAGTCTCATACAACTAGTGTCACTTATATAAGACACAAAATAAAACTTCTCCAAGCATGTGCGGAGCAATAGCAGCTGACGAAAAGCGCCGCAAAAATGCCTACGTCAAGATCGTCGAGAAATTGCTGGAATTGGACCCAAATGATGATGAAAAAGAGGATTACAATGCCTGCTCACCTAATGTACGAGGGGTGTGACCCAAGTCTATTCGACCACTATGCTGTTGTGGCTCAACAGTTGGGAGCGTGGGGTTCATCCCATGATTTAAGGCTTTGATAAAGGATCTCGTAATTTAAGATTTTGATAAAGACTTCTAAGTATCTTTCTTTGAAATTGGTGTAGATATCGAAAATTTAAGAGATCAAACCAAATTCTAAATTAAAGATACTACAGGACTCTAGAAATCATAGGAGTCTATTAGGGTTTCTTGAAGGTTACTCTACCCTAGAACTTAACTCACACCTATATAAAGAGATACATATTCCCCTATAGATGTGTCTCAAAAATCCCATAACCTCACGGCCTCACGGGATACTCACAAAGAGACCAAAATATAGCCGGATACTTCTTGACAATGAAATAGTTCAAGAAGTCGGAGATCAAATACATCCAGGAGCTCTGTATCACCCTTACATTCGAGAAATACGCTGCTTCAGCCCTCGAATCACGGAGATTGTCAGGAGAGAAGAATCAAGGGAGAAACAAAATTATACCCGCATCATTTTATCAATAAACTTATGTTTCTTCAAATTTATTTTGTGATTGCAATTTATTTTTGTATCACATATAATTTGTTGCAAACAATTGGCAGCCATTGTTTCTGCATTGTCAAATATGGTAGGCGTGCAGAAGGGAAATATCAAGTGTAGTAGGTGATGCTCTGCCTATAAAAGGAGAGCTTCAGCTCTCACTTCTATACACCAAAATCTCAAATAATACATGTGAGTAAGAGAGAGCAAGGTATTCCATAGACTATAAGAAAATAGTCTGTGAAGAGAAATAGAATGTTAGAGATATTGTAGTGAGATGGAAACAAGCAAAAAAATGTTTTTTTTTAGGGTGTAGTGGTCTTAGGAGTATTTGTACTCGTTACTACACAGTGTAAAATTCCTCGTTATAGTGATATCAGTTGCTCTTCTTGGCCGTGGTTTTTTCTTTTATTCAAAAAGGTTTCCACGTAAAATCTTGGTGTCATTATTGCTGCATTTCTATTCTTGTTGATTTAACCGTAACTTAGTGTTTCGCGTTTATCACTAATACTGTGAATATTATTTTTACGGGGTGTATTCCCAACAAGTGGTATCAGAGTCAAGGTTCTGTCTGAGTATGCTCTGTGGTTGCAGCACAGTCTGAACTTCCACATCAGAAAAAAATTAATTTGGTCTCTTAATAAATAATATTTGTATTTGTGATAAACGATGAAAGCCAACATTAATAGAATGGTTACTTTTAGTGGCACAAATTATGCCATTTGGAAGGGCATAATGGAAGATTTGCTATATGTCAAGAATTTTCATCAACCTGTCTTCACCACTAAAAAGTCTAATAATAAATCAGATGAAGAGTGAAATTTGATACACGGGCAGGTTTGCGGCTTTATTAGACAGTGGGTTGACGATCATGTTTTGAACCATATTTCTGGGGAGACACATGCTCAAAGCCTATGGGAACACCTTGAAAGTTTGTATGCTCGGAAAACTAGAAACAACAAGATGTTTCTGATAAAGCAGATGTTGGGTTTAAAATACCACGATGGTTCCGCGATGACAGATCATCTGAATAATTTTCAGGGGATCATGAACCAGTTATCTATTATGGTCATTAAATTTCATGAAGAAATTCAAGGATTGTTTCTACTCGGTTCCCTACTAGATTCTTGGGAAGCTCTTAGAGCTTCATTAACAAATTCTGCTCCGGATGGTATGATCTCTATGGATCTTGTAAAGAGCAGCCTTTTAAAGGAAGAGATGAGAAGAAAATCTCATTCCTCCTCATCAGATGTCTTGGTGACTAACTCTAGGGGGTGAAGCAAGAATTGGGGCATAATAGAAACAAATCCAGAAGCAGACTTAAAGATATTGAGTGCTATCATTGAGGGAAGAAAGGGCACACAAAGAAGTTCTGCCAGATTTTGAAAAAGGAAAATAGAGACAAGGAAGAACAGAAAGAAGATGGCAATCCTATGGCTACCGTCATTATAGAAGATCTTGTTACTGTCCTTGATGTGGATCTAATAAATATTGCTTGTGATGAGTCAAGCTGGATTGTAAATAGTGGTGCCGCATCTCATGTGACATCAAGGAAGGAATTTTTCTCATCATATACTCAGGGTGACTTTGGAACTTTGAGTATGGGTAATGAGATTGTATCTAGGGTGGCTGGTGTTGGAACGATTTGTTTCAAAACTAGTATTGGAACTAAACTAGTTTTAAATAATGTAAAGCATGCACCTGATGTTCGTTTGCACTTGATCTCTGTTGGTGTTTTGGATGATGAGGGATATGTCAGTACCAATGGTGCTGGAAAGTGGAAGCTGACTAAGGGTTCCATAATTGAGGCTCGTGGAGAAAAGCGTCGTGGTCTATACTGGACTACGACCTCTACCTGTGTTGATATGGTGAATGCCGTTGAGAGTAATAGCTCTTCAACGTTATGGCAAAAAAGGCTTAGCCAAATTAGCGAGAAAATTCTAAATATTCTAGCCAAGAAGATATTGTTGTCAAATTTTGAAAGTGCAAAATTAGAAAAATTTGAGCACTGCTTGGCTAGAAAACAAAAAAGAGTTTCTTTCCAGTCTCATCCTCCTTCAAGAAAGACAGAGTTGCTTGAGTTGGTGCATTCAGATTTATGTGGCCCAATAAAGACAAGAACTCTAGGTGGTGCACTTTATTTTGCTACCTTTATTGATGATTGCTAAAGGAAACTTTGGATCTACATATTGAAGACTAAATACCAAGTGTTGGGTGTCTTTAAGCAGTTTCAGACTTCAGTTGAAAGAGAAATTGGAAAGAAGCTGAAGTGTATTCGTACTGATAGTGGTGGTGAAAATTGTGGACCGTTTGACGAACACTACAAGCAGCAGGGTATCAGGTACCAGAAGACACCTCCTAAGACTCCTCAGCTTAATCGTTTAGCAGAAATGATGAACAAGACCTTGATGGAAAGAATCAGATGTTTGCTTTCTGAATCAAAGTTGTCGAATTCCTTTTGGGGTGAGGCTTTGTTGACCACCGCACATGTTATTAATCTATCCCCTGTGGTTTCTTTGCAAAGTGATGTTCCAAACAAAGTTTGGTATGTCAAGGACTTTTCCTATGCCCACTTGAAAGTGTTTGGTTACAATGCTTTTGTACATGTGCCTAAATATGAGAGGTCAAAACTAAATGCTAAGACAAGGCAGTGCATCTTCATTGGTTATGGCATTGATGTGTTTGGTTGTAGGCTGTATGATCCAATTGAGAAGAAGGTCGTGAGAAACTGTGATGTTATCTTTATGGAGGATCAAACAATTGAAGATATTAACAAAGTAGAGAAGCTAAAATCTCCAAGTTATGAAGATTTAGTTAATCTTGATCAAGTTACTCATACAAATACGGATGACGTTGGTGGGCTTGATGATGATGGTGATGCCCAGAACCATATTCCAGATCAGCATATTGATGGTGATGGTGATATCAATGCTAATGTTGATAAGGCAGATGCTCCTACTCACGAAGCTATGGACGAGTTAGATATTCCACTTAGGGGCTCTTCTAGACCTCGTGCTCCTTCCTCCCATTATTCACCCAATGAGTATGTATTACTCACTGATTGGGGAGAACCTGAATATTATGCGGAGATCATAGAGGATGAGCACAAGGATCAATGGATTGAAGCCATGCAAGATGAGATGAAATCTTTGCATGAGAACCATACTTATGAGTTAGTGAAATTGCCTAAGGGCATGAGAGCTTTGAAAAACAAGTGGGTATTCAAAGTTAAAGCTGAAGAACATAGTTTGAAGCCCAGATACAAAGCTAGATTGGTTGTCAAGCGATTTGGCCAAAGGAAAGGTATTAACTTTGACGAAATATTTTCTTCTATCATGAAAATGTCCTCCATTCGGACAATTCTTGGTTTGACTGCTAGTCTTGATTTGGAGATTGAGCAGATAGATATGAAGACTGCTTTTCTTCATGGTGACTTAGAGGAGGAGATCTATATGGAATAACTTAAGGGCTTCAAGGTAAAAGGTAAAGAAAATCTTGTATGCAAACTTAAGAAGAGTCTATACAGATTGAAGCAAGCTCCCAGATAGTGGCATAAGAAGTTTGAGTCTGTTATGGGGGAGCAAGGCTACAAGAAGACTTCTTCAGATCATTGTGTGTTTGTACAAAGATTTCTAATGATGACTTTATCATCCTCTTGCTATATATGGATGTTATGTTGATTGTGGGCAAAAATGCTTCCAAGATTGACGAGTTGAAGAAACAGCTGAATAAGTCTTTTGCAATGAAAGACTTGGGTCATGCTAAGCAGTTTTGGACATGAGAATTACTCATTCGAGAAACGAAAGGAAGCTTTACTTGTCACAAGAGAAGTACATAGAATGTGTATTAGAGCGCTTCAATATGAAAAGTGCTAAGTTGGTCCACACACCCTTCATGGTCATCAGAAGTTGAGCAAGAAGATGTGCCTTACAATAATAGAGGAAAAAGAGAGAATGTCCAAGAATCCTTATTCCTCTGCCGTCGAAAGTTTGATGTATGAAATGGTATGCACTCGATCAGATATTGCTCATGCAGCCGGTGTTATTAGAAGATTTCTCGAAAATCCAGGAAAAGAGCATTGGGAAGCTGTAAAGTGGATAATCAGGTATCTAAGAGGAAGCTCACATGAATGCTTATGTTTTGGAGGATCAAACCCAATTTTGAAGGGCTATACCAATTCTGATATGGCAGATGACCTTGATAACAGAAAATTCACTACTGGATATTTGTTTACTTTTTTAGGGGGAGCTATATCATGGCAGTCTAAGTTAGAAGTGTGTCGCACTGTCTACAACTGAAGCGGAGTATATTGCGTCTACTGAAGCTGGCAAAGAGATGATATGGCTCAAGAGATTTCTTCAAGAACTTGAATTGCGACAGATGGAGTATGTTGTCTATTGCGACAGTCAGAGTGCAATAGACCTAAGCAAAAACTCCATCTATCATGCAAGAACAAAACACATCGACGTCAGATATCATTAGATTCATGAGAAAGTGGAGAACGAATTACTTCAGGTCAAAATAATTCACACGAGTGAAAATCCTGCAAATATGTTGACCAAGGTAGTACCAAGAGACAAGTTCGAGCTTTGCAAAGAACTTGTCAGCATGCATTCAATCTAGAATATTCGGTTTTACCTCCTTCTAGTAAATGGGACCGGATGGGAAGATTTGTATGGTCCATCCCATGATTTGAGGCTTTGATAAAGACTTCTAAGTCTCTTTCTTTGAAATTGGCAGCCATCGTTTCTGCATTGTCAAATATGGTAGACGTGCAAAAGGGAAATGTCAAGTGTAGTAGGTGATACTCTACCTATAAATGGAGAGCTTCAGCTCTCATTTCTATACACCAAAATCTTAGACAATACATCTGAGTAAGAGAGAGCAAGTTATTCCATAGACTATAAGACAATAGTCTGTGAAGAAAAATAGAGTGTGACAGATATTGTAGTGAGGTGAAAAAAAGTAAAAGAGTGTTCTTTTTTGAGGGTGTAGTGGTCTTAGGAGTATTTGTACTCGTTACTATACAGTGTAAAATTCCTCGCTATAGTGATATCAGTTCTGCTTCTTGGCCGTGGTTTTTTCCTTTATTCAGAAGGGTTTCCACGTAAAATCTTTGTGTTATTATTGATGCATTTCTATTATTGCTGATTTAACCATAACTTAGTATTTCGCGTTTATCACTAGTACCGTAAATATTATTTTTACGGGGTTTATTCCCAACAGGAAGCGTATACAACTCATGATTATGTAGATATATTGGAGTTTTTGATCGATCGATGGTCATTGGAAAACTTAAAGGAATTAAGAGTGAGGCGAAACGGGCGCAAGAATTTGTGTGGGGGTTACCACCTAAGATAAAAAGGTTGCAAGAGAGAGCCGACGAGAGATCCAAGAAGTTGGAGATGCGTAATGTGAAATTCGGCAGGATTTTCAACAAGGAAGTGTGTATAACAATGTTCATTTGTGAAAAATGTGCAAAAATAGCCACAAAGAGGCAAGAATTAAAGTTATGCCTAGTATAAAAGTTGAAAATTTGTACTGGTTTGAATATGCAAATGTCCTAATTTGCTTGACTTGTACATATACTAAATCTCACTTTGATAGCCGGTCGTTTAATACCATTGAAGTTACTACATGACGATAAAAGAAGAGTGAAATTTATAAAGGAGCGAATGAACCGGCGTTTGCTGATTACATTTGTTTTTCCTTTTAACAAAAAGTTATATTACATTAGAAAACGGAGAGGGAAAATGGTTAAACCATTTAATCTTGAGATTTCAAATTCAATTTAAGTTCTAAAGAGAAAATTGGGCAATAGATTGGTAAAATGGGTAACCCTATTATGAAAATTATTTTGAGATCTGTTTAACCAAAAAAATAATATTTTGGTCAAAGTTAGAATGTAAGATGAAAAATCGAGTTACTGATAATCAAGAGACAAAAAAAGAATAATAGGCTTTCTGAGAATAAGAATAAAGCAGTAAACTAATTTGTATTTCAGTATGATATCAATGATTTTTCCGTGTCTTTACAAATGATGAGGCTTCTTCCTTTTATAGTTGATTCTAGGTAAAGGAATGAAACCTAGGCTTTAATGAGACAATTATAGGTAATAAATGACATTAAATAAACCGTTACACAATCATTCCTATTAAACACCAGTTTTCTAACGTATCAGGTATTTAATAATGAATTTGGACTCCTTTTTGTCTTCAGATCCATGTCTTTAATGCCTTCCGATCCATTGGCTTTAAATGACTTGAATTGGTACGAGAGTCGTGTCTAAACTTCTTCTCGTGCCTGTTTAACTTCCTCTTCCCGTATCTGTCATCTCCCGTGCCTTTTTCTCAATTATTATGCTTTGACCATTTGACCAGTCCACGTGTCATGCCACGTCATTTTCGATATAAATTCAACTTTTTTTCCAATACAGATAGTCCTCCCACTTTCTATTTATTTATCAATTAAATAATTGGGAAGTGGATCTTTATAAAAAGGGAATTTTTATCATAATTAATACTTATGACAGTATCGACGCTTCAATTTGTCTCTTCTGCTCGTGCCTCAGAGCCTGTTACTATTACCTCTGAAGAAACCGCTCCAAGTGACAACCCTGAATCTATTCAACGCCTCTTTATTGAGGGTTTTGAAAGTGGCGAATTAGGTCCGGTTTTAGATGAAATCCCTCTTTCATCTTCCGTTCCTGTTCCTTCCTTTCCTCCCCTTATTTCAAGTGTTTCCCTACCTACTTTGTCTGTTCCTATTTCTTTATAAATTTCTGCCCCCTTACCTGCCTCAATTCCTTCAAATCCTGCTATTTTCACCACTTCTACCGTTCCTCCTTCTATAGCTTCCCCTTCCTCTGTTAGTCATGCAGAGGTGGGTTCTAGTAGCAGAAGCATGGCCATGAGGAGCGTGACACTTGAGGTTCCTACTGATAGCAGTCTTTTGAGGAAGTCAGGTGGAGCAGATGTTTGGCTTGAACCCTTAATTAGGGACATTGAGAAAAAGAAGATGGACAGTCATAGCTGTCTGACTTTGATGAACGATATAGTTCATTGTACATTGAAGGTATTCCCCCTTTACTTTTTAAAAAATCTTTTTCTTTTTAATTCTCACTTTTATGTGCTATTTTTGCAGGCTAACCTTATAGGTACGGAATTGATGGGAAGAATTTCCCTTTTAGAGAAGAAGGCCCGTGAATCTGATCGAACTTTCCTCGAGGCTGAGCAGATAGTTAGAGAAGATGAACTTGAAGCAACCAATTGGAAAGAGCACTTTAAAAATGCTCAGAACCGTAACCTGGAGCAAAAGAATCAAGTTCTGACTTCTGAACTAGCGGAAGCCAAATCTTCTTTTAGCAAAGCGGAGAAGGATAGAGAGTGCCTGGAGTTTTCTTTCTCTGAACAGTTGTCAAGGTCATGTGAAGAGATTAGAGAACTCAAGGTATTGTTGAGTAAAAAAGAAGAATACGCGGGAGAGCTAGTGCAAAACTTGTCTCAGGCTCAAGCTGATTTACAAGCTTCCTCTGATAAGGTTCGTGCCTTAGAAAATTCTCGTGCTTCTCTTGAAGCTACCCTTAAATCCACTTTGACTGAAAACCAAACGTTGAAGAATGATCTTACTTCGTGGGAAAGGGATTATACGCTTCTTGAAGAGAGCTTTAATACAGAGGTGAGCTGGGCCTTTTTAAACTCCCGCCGTGATGCATTAACTGAGGCCAGTCAAGAAAACTTCGATTTAGAATCGGAATTGGCCAAAGTTTTGAACACCATTGAGATGACTCAACAACCATTTGACTTTCCTTCTCCAGCAGATGAACCTCCTGTGACTTAAGAACCTTCAAATGAAGGATCCACTTCTATTGAAGTTGAAAATGTTATAATTCCGGCCCCCGAGGATGAAACTTCACTGATTCAGTCTGCGGAAGTTGAAGGTCCCGTGAATCTTGCTTCCCTCGGTGACCTTAACACTTCAAGCACAACTGCTGCTACTTCTTCAGGGGTTGATACCATACCTGTAGCTGTTTCTGAAGTTCCAACCCCTTCGGTGACAAGTTGAAAACTTTTTACTCCTTTGTTTTTTTTTATTTGGTGACTTTTTGGGTTAAGTCCCCAGTTATCTTAATGGGGCATTTGTAAAGATATTTTACATGACTAAGTTTTACTTAGTCTTTAGTACTTCAATATATTCTATTCTTGCCTTTTCCTTATCTATTTAGGACTTATAGAATAGTTTAGCATTTTTATCCTTTGAAAATGCTTTATGATTTTTCTCATGAGTTATTAACATGAGATTTATAAAAAAGAGGGCACTTTTCATATATCGACACTTAATGAAGAAGACGTCTCAACTTCATAATGGTGTTATAATACGACGAAAGTAATAAGAATACACATGTTTTGTATGAAACAACTTTGATAAGTTTTCATTCATGAACTTTGACAAATTTTTTGACTATTACATGTGTTAAAGTACATTTATAACTTTCTCGTAACTGTTTTTCTTGTAACAGATTTTTTTTACATGCTATAAAATAGACAAGGTTTTTCTTTATAACCCGTTTCAGTACATAGTCATAACCCTATCTTTACATATTTAGGAAGGATTTGAGAAGTGACTTCGTTTGCAACATTATAATGAATGTTTTATGCTGAGTGCTAAAGACTTCCACTCAACACTTGTCTTTTTGTAGCTGAATCTTGATCAACTTTTGCTCGATATTTGTATCTGTTTTTCTGCACGCATCTATGTATAATATGTAGTCCCCCAAGTGTTTGAGCGGTGATGAATGAAGCCTCGAGCACTTATTTGTTCCTCTCATTTTGGTCCTTTTCCTGGAACAGAAAAATATACGGGACTCAGAGGTGCGATTATAGATGAAGACTGCCTAACCCGTGTATTTTTCCATCAGATTAATGTAACCTTAGGCTTGGAATTTAAGAGTATTCCATTTTGTCGTGCAGGTCGTGACTCATCATTTGGCACGAGTTAGGGTTTTTGCCTAGCATCTAAAATCGTTAATAAAATTTTAATAACTCAAAGGAAAAATTTAACATGGAGATACCTGACCGTGACCACTCCCTTAGAAGTAGTATCTCTTTAAATGGACAGCATTCCAATGTGAAGGTAAGACTTTGCCATCCATTGTCTCCAACTCGTATGCTCCTTTCCCTGCAATGTTACGGATTCTATAGGGTCCCTCCCACGTTGGACTTAG
>MU722542.1:36547-50357 GCA_026770625.1 Nicotiana glauca
TGATCTGGATTGCGCTTGTTTGGATTTGACCGCATCTCCTTCGGCCACCGTACCTTATCTCCCATGCTCCTCAAAACAGCTACGAGCTCGGAGTTGGTGACATTGAAATTATATCCGCCGAATCTTGCCTTCAAACTTCCATCATCATCTCGTGATTCGTGTCTGTTTCGATCAGTCCTGCATCTTGATGAAGAGCTGGATTCCCTGTTTCTTGATTTTTGATCATACCATTGATTTTCCTGTTTTGTCAGTGAATCTTTTCCTGCTGGACCCATATAAGGGTCGTACCTATTTTTACCTGATCTTTTTTCAGTTTCGGATCTTCTTGAACTGCTCCTTTCTTCATGTTGAAATCGAGGCACGGTATCTTCTTCGATTCGCAACTTGGTACTGTACCTGTTATACACATCATTGCACGTGGTTGCAGGGAACTCTCGAAGGCTTTCTTTAAGTTTTCTTGTGGCTTCAGAACTTTTATCATTCAAATTGCTCGCAAAAGCTATTGCAGCCCAATTATCTGGTACACGGGGTAAAGTCATTCGTTCGCGTTGAAACCTATCAACAAAATCTCTGAGCAACTCTGTGTCCCCTTGTTTGATTTTAAAGATGTCCTCCATTCTTTTCTCAACCTTTTGTGCTCCTGAGTGCGCCTTAATGAAAAAATATGCAAGCTCAGAAAAAGAGTTTATAGAGTTTTCAAGTAAAAGAGAATACCAGGTTAGTGCACCCTTGGTGAGTGTTTCTCCAAATTTTTTGACCAACACGGACTCAATCTCCAGCTTGGTTAAATCATTTCCTTTGACTCCTGTAGTAAATGCCGTCACATGGTCACGTGGGTCGGTTGTGCCATCATATTTTGAAATGTTAGGCATTTTGAATTTTTTAGGGATTAGAAGGGGAGCAACACTCGGTTTCCAAGGTTGTTGTGAGTACTTATCTGCATCTATTCCTTTGATTATTGGGGGAACACCAGGTATTTGCTCGATGCACTCGTTTTGTTCTTTGAGTTGTGTCTGCAAAGTTAGTACCAAATTTTGTAAATAAAAATTATTTGCATTACCTGGATCCACTTCTTGTGGTTCACTGGGGGTTCCCACGTTTGTGTTAACAAGGCCAGAACGAGGATTCTCCAGTGTATTGTTATTAGGTGAAGGTGTGGGTGGCGCAACAGGTAATCTGCTAACTAGCGTTTGAAAAGCTTGGCTAACCCGTGCATCAATTATTCTTTGCAAAGCTTCTTCTGGTCCCTCAAAATGTTCTGATTGCTATTGCTCATCAGCATGTGATTCTGGTGCAGGAGTACCTTCACGAGATTGACGTGGAGAGGTTTGAGGGGAAGGAACTATGTTAACGTTGTGCAAATCGACTTGGNAAAAAGGAAATAGATTATCAGATTCCCGGTAACGGAACCAATTTGTTTAACCAAAAAATAATATTTTGGTCAAAGTTAGAATGTAAGATGAAAAATCGGGTTACTGATAATCAAGAGACCAAAAAAGAATAATCGGCTTTCTGAGAATAAGAATAAAGCAATAAACTAATTTGTATTTCAGTATGATATCAATGATTTTTCCGTGTCTTTACAAATGATGAGACTTCTTCCTTTTATTGTTGATTTTAGGTAAAGGAATGAAACATAGGCTTTAATGAGACAATTATGGGTAATAAATGACATTAAATAAACCGTTACACAATCATTCCTATTAAATACCAGTTTTTTAACGTATCAGGTATTTAATAATGAATTTGGACTCCTTTTTGTCTTCAGATCCATGTCTTCAATGCCTTCCGATCCGTTGGCTTTAAATGACTTGAATTGGTACGAGAGTCGTGTCTAAACTTCTTCTCGTGCCTGTTTAACTTCCTCTTCCCGTATCTGTCATCTCCCGTGCCTTTTTCTCAATTATTACGCTTTGACCATTTGACCAGTCCACGTGTCATGCCACGTCATTTTCGATATAAATTCAACTTTTTTCCCAATACAAGATCTAGATTGTTGACTCAGGGGATGCTATACTGATGAAATTTGAATGAGATTTGAACCCTCCACCTCGAAGTCAAATCCCTAATTATATTTAGTTCCCTCCTTTTTGGTGATGTAAAACCTAAAGAACAGAGTTTTCTTTTCCCCCTTGAAACTGAATCTGCTAGACAAGCAAGGTAACAGCGAAATAGCATAATATAACATGGAAATCATACTTAAGCCTTTCGAAACATAAAGAGTAAAATTGTTACATAATATGGAAATTAAACTGAAGCCTCTGACAACAGATATGTTTTTGCTTCAAACACTACTCACATAATTACCCTAATAAAATATATTGTTTTATTAGTATGAGACTATAAAGACTAGGCTTTTTACTTCCTTGTATGATTACTAAAATCAAATGAAGGAAAAACTAAGTTCATCTTGTTGGCCATTGGACTTGGATACACCTTTGTCTGCGGATTAGAACAGTTGACAACGCCTTCAAGGAGTTCTGGGCCTAATTCTGCTTGATTAGCCCACAAGTAGTCCATTCCATATTCGCACTAAAATTTGTACATTATCTCATTTTGGCTGCCCTAGATATATAGACAAAGGAAAACCATCCTTTATAGCCCCTCAAAATTTTAATAGCTCACATTTTGTTCCACTTACCCGAAATGGCCCTTCAGTCCATACATATTACATCTAATAGCCCGAAATATCTTTTTTGATATTTTTTGTATAGTAACAGTTTATTTTGTATATTATGGCCGGTGACAGTCTATTTTGTATAATGACAGTCTATTTAGTATATATTTAGTACAGTGACAGTGTATTTTATATAATGGCAGTCTAATATATATAAATTATATAGTGGCAGTCTATTTAATATATTTTAGTATAGTGACCGTCTATTTTTTATAGTGACAGTCTATTGTATGTAAATTGTATAGTGACAGTCTATTTTAATATATTTTTTGTATAATGACAGTCTATTTAGTATGTACATTGCATAAAATTTATATATAGAGTGCAATCGTGCATCTTGCAATGTATCCATAATATATCATTAATGTATCCCGGGTGTTTTTATGTATCCAAAGGGTATAGACTGTTCTACAATGTATACATTTTATATATATAAAGTGCATCGTGCATTTTACTACGTACTGATGTAGTAAAATTTGTATATGAAAGTTTTTCTAGAATTTAATATTTTGCTAAAAATTACAATGATGATAGTTATTAATAATTTTTATATATTATATAATGTCACACCTCCTTCTTACACCCGAGAGGGTATATAAAGAAGTTTTTTCAATTAAAGTGACAAAAATCGAAACGAAATTATTTATTCAAATTCAGCGTCACCATTTGGGATGATTTATGACATCCCAAGTCACCGGTTTAAAATCCCAAATCGAGAAAGTTTGACTCTATTTATGGTCTGTGAACACAAAAATCCAGGTAAGGAATTTTGTTAACCTAGGGGAAGGTGTTAGACATTTCCGGATTTTGTGATTTTAGCACGATCGCTTTAATCATACTTGGCTTAATTAATAATCTGAATTATGTATTTTAGAATATATGCACATTTTTCTTTTTACCGCTTTTAATTAAGAAATTAACCTGAAACGATTCACGCGTACGTGTACTCATTTCTTTTGGCCCGTCAATAATCATGTCACGCATATGTGTCCACAATTAATCATGCTTTAGTATTATTAAGAAAGTTTGACTGAAATTGCGCGAACGCATACTTCAATTTTATTTTTATAATTGTAATTATGTCACGCGAACGTGTACATAATCACGGTGGTAGATTAATTAAACATGCGCCCAAAGCTCTCTAACGGTGTTCATTATTCTTCCTAAAATTTGAGATTATCGTGAAGGCCATAAGTTATGGAAATTATTGTAGAAAAATATAAACTAGAGATACCTACAACTTATCAATTTGTTAGCATTCTGTATCCCTCTCACTCTCAGCCAGATGGTATATATCTAACAAAATCAAATGGTAGTCAAGCAATAAACTCATAACAGCCTTTAGAAACAATAAAATCTCACCAGCATTGAAACAGTTCCCAAGAGTTCTTTCAAGAACGAACCACTGAATCTTTCAACATTGAATAGTATCCCTCTTTCGTTCCAATTATCATTTCAATTATCCACAAAATGACTCAAAATATTCATCAAGTTTTTCATAAACTCAAGGTACCGAAATAACCCATCAAACCAAATTAACTACGAAGTGGGCCACAAATAATTTACACATTAATACGGCAGAAAAAATCGAACACAAAAGAACAATAATGGATACTTAGAACTGTTCAAGTGAATTAGAAAACATAAGTAAAAACATGGATAAAATGTGATCAACAGAAATCTGGAAATTATACCACGAACCGGAAAAAAACAACTCGTCGGCAATCTCAAACGTCCTCAACGCTCAACTCCGAACAACTCACCGAACGAGCTTCAAAATGGACTCAAACAATAACGGAAACAAAGAGAGAGGTGAAGTCGCGAAAAGAGTAGGAAATAGATCTGTGGACGGAGAGCGAGATGCTGCAATGTTTCGTCATTCAGTCTGGTTTCTGTTGGTTGAATTCTTTATGGGCAGCTAAATGCGATGAGGGTTCTGGCGAGTTGGTTGTGTTCTTTCGCGAAATTGCGACAGCTATTGGTTTAGGGTGAAGGAGACATGTGAAGGGAGGAGGGGCAGTGAGTGGTTTGAATCATGTTTTCCGGCCAGCTGGTGATGAAACCCGGCTACGACGATGGTATTGGAGAGAGGGAGGTGTGTTCATTTGAGGGTGGTCACTGTTTAGGGTTAAGGGAGATCTGACGTTAGGGTGTGCTGAAGGAGAAGAAGGAGTCGTTGCTTGTCACATCCATTACAGGGAACGGCTAGGACCTCGTTCTTTTTGTGAAGAAAATGATGTAACAGTTGTGTTTTTTTCTAAAATTTGAAATGACTGGGGTCTTAAGGGTAGGGATCTGATCTAGGTCTAAGGTGTTTTAGGGTTATTATTAATTTAGAGAGTATGAGCTTAGGAATTATGGGCTTGGAAATTATGGGCTAGATCTGAATTGGGCCAAATTTACCTTTACAAAAATGGTCATTTAACTCTACTGGACTAAAATATTAATTCCTAAAATAATAACTACAAAATTATAAAACATTCCTAATTAATTAAAATAAAATTAAAAATTAAAAGTTAAACTATTTTTGTATTTTTAAATATTATGGAAAGTATATAAACTAAAAGTAACTAAATAAAATATCAATTAGCTAAATAAGAGAAAATATTTTTGTAGTTTTTATTTTTGCGATAAGATAAAGTAAAAATGGTCAAAACTACTTAAAATGACGATATTAGACCTAAACTAAATATCTAAACACTAAAATATGTAAAACCTCGGGAAGGGTCAAAACTTATATATCTGCAGTTGCCCCTCTTTGACTGAAAACACGAAGAGTTTTCAGACAAAGAATGACAACAACAATAACAACAACCCAGTATTAATCCCATTTAGTGGGGTTTGGGGAGGGTAGTGTGTACGCAGACCTTACCCCTACCCAGGGGTAGAGAGGTTATTTCCAAATTCAGATAAAGAATGACGAGACAGGTTTTTTTGACCCGACCCTTATTTAGAGAGACCAAAAGCTAAAAGAAAGGAAAATATGACTGAGCTCTGGTATCTGAGCTGCCTACATATCCTTGGCTATAAAGGAATCAGGCCACGTACAGTTCAGAATTAGGAAGAGTGATGGAGTATCGAAGTGGAGAGCTGATTGAGGTGCCGTCGAGGTTCCGGTCTACAGTTCCTATTATTACATCAAAATCAAAAATGAAAAAGACTAATTAAGCCTATCATCTACGAGTTGCAAGATTCCTATCTATGAGTCTTCTTAAACTTGATCTTGACTCTTGGTTGGTTCTTCATGCCGACTCTGATCTAAATCTTGATTCTTGTTAGCTGCAGGTGTTAGGTCATTCTTCCACGACTTCTTCGGATCAAGACCGGACATGCAGGGCTTGTGACTTCAATTATGTCTTGAACAATCAACATCTTTTCTCTGCTTCTGCACTTTGAGTTCACTTCTTTTTTTTCTTTTTTTTTTCTTTTATTCTGGATTGAAACTACTTCTTTTGGTTGTCTTGAACCTTGTGCCTTAGGTAAAACCTGTTCAGACACCAAAACAAACAAATGAAGGAAATTTTCTGCCCAAGTTTCATTAAGAAAATTTCGTGAGTTATTGTAACAAAATTCTAAAATACTTCTTTATTGAAAGCAATAAAAGTCAGGATTGTGTATCTTTGAGAAAAGATATTAGGGAGTGGAGATCCTATATCTAAAATGAAATCAACTGGGGATTTGAGGCCCTAAGTTGGAAAGATTACCAAGTTATACTGGCATCAACTAAGGAGTGGGATCCTATGTTGGAAGAGATTACCAGGTTATGCTGGCATCAGCTAGGGAGTGGGGCCCTATGGTAGAAAAGATTACGAGGTTATGCTGGCATCAACTACGGAGTGGGACCCTATGCTGGAAAGTGAGACTACTGAATTATGTAACTTTGCTAAAATGAACCAAGAAGGATTTTTTTTCAAAGACATGAACAAATGACTTTTTTTTTCTCTTTCTTTTTAAATTTTCTAGTAGAAAATTCACTAGACTAGGCTTTTATATCTTCGGAGAAAATTTAATCAGCCCAAGATATCTATCCTTGTGATGACCCGACTCGTCGTCTCATGAGTTACCATTTCATTTTCCCTATTTTCTACTTCTTTATGCTTCATTATAAGAGTCTTGTGTGAACAAGTTGATTTGGATTGTTTTTAGAAGGAAATGAGGCACTTAGTCTTTTTAAGGAAGGCTTAATTTGAAAAAGTCAACATCCATTATGTGTTAGGGGGCTCAGTTATAGATTTTGATGATTCGTTTAGCTTCAGAGGATGATTTGTGACTTAGGGGTGCGATCGGAAGTGATTTTGGAAGTCCGATGTAGAAATAGGCTTGAATTGACAAAGTTAGTATTTGGTGAACTCCGGTTGATAGGTGAGATTTTGATTCGAGGGTCGGAATGCAATTACGAGAGTTGTTGTAGCTTCGTTATGTGATTTGGGATGTGTGTGCAAAATTTCAGGTCGTTCGGAGGTGTTTTGGTTGGGTTTTCGATCAAATGCGTGTTTCGGAAGTTTTAGAAGAACTTAGGCTTGAATACGATGTGGATTGATGGTTTTGGTGTCATTTGGGGTGTTTTGAGGATTGGAATAAGATTGGATGATGTATTAGTAGGAGTTGGTGCTTTTGGTTGAGGTCCCGGGGGCCTCGGGGTGATTTCGGATGGTCAATCAGACCAATTTGGGCATGTGAAAGTTGCAGGTTTTTCCCAACTATTTTTGTTGCAGAGTTTTGTTCACTGCGATCTTGGAGGTGATGTCACGATTGCATAGAGGCCGTTGGAGGGTCGGGAGTTTTGTTCAATGCGATCGCATTCCAATGGTTGCGATCGCAGAGGTTTATCATGTAATACATCGCGATCGCATTGGTGCCTATGCGATCGCCTAGGAGGAATTGAAGGTTAGCTAATTTTTTTCTACGCGATCGCGGCTGGGGGCCCGCGTTCGCATAACTTGTGACACCTCGATTAGGGCTGTGTTGGATTTTATTTCCGTTAGTTAATATTTTTAAGTCACATTTAAGCTGTTTATTTTATGTTTAACTATTTTTGATGAGACGAATCGGGTTTAGTTGGCTGGCCTTGTCCCCACGAGAGGCGCCATTACGACCGGGTCTGCGTTTGGGTCATGACAAGTTGGTATCAGATCCTAGGTTACTAGGTCTCATTAGTCATGAGCAGGTTTAGTAGAGTCTCGCAGATTGGTATGGAGACGTCTGTATTTATCCTTGAGAGGCTACAGAACCTTTAGGAAAACTTCACATTCTTAAATGTTTATCGTGCGTCCTTGATTCAGCTCGAAAAGAAACTTTTGAAATTCCTTTCACGTATTTGTATGCACGCATGAGCGCTCAGTATCAGATGTGCCTTGATGGCTTGTGATTCCCCGGTCAAGGGGCAAGGTATGATCTATGTGAGTTTGATGTTGGGCTAGTCTGGAGGAATTAAGGCCAGATCTTGGCCTATGGCTTGAGCACCTCGGTGCTGATTGTGTGAGCAAGTGTTTCAAACTTATACGTTCGGTATTGTCTTTATTAGTAGAAGTGACGGCTGGATAGCCACGTGATGAGTTTGTTAGTACTGTGAGATGTATTTATTTGACGTGGAAGTGACGAGGGAGGTCTACTGGATGATAGATGAACTAATAAGTGCTTGATTTCCATTGTGGCTGGATGTGTAGCCCGAGTTATGGGCGAGTGAAGAATCTTTTCATGTCTCCTAGTTGGGAGTAAAGTAAACTTCATGTTGCGATATGAGTTCAGACTCAGGAAGACTGAGTAACTGTGTAATGTGTATAATGGTGGAAGATATACAGAAATGTTATATTGAGGCGAAACAGGTGGGTTATCTCCTGCGGAGTGTTTTAAAGTGGTGTGATCCTTATGTGTATGTTAGGATATCTCATTTACAAGTGAAGAAAATGTATTGAAATCTAAATTGGTCTCTTAGAGAGTGGCTGTATCTGTTGCGAAGGTGAAGGTGAGAATTGCAGAAGAGTTAAATTCTAACTGATCTATGTTTTCACAAGCTTATAAGGGATTTGAGTTAATCTCAGTATGATATTATGACAACAATAGAGTACATGCGTATGATTTATTGAGTGCGTTTTTATCTATGGCTTCGAGCCAAGTTGGGGAGTTTTCTATTGAATTAAGTTTATTGCACGGCTAAGTGCTATGTTGTTCCAGTTTGAGGCGCGTTGGTGAGTCAGTTATGGCTTATGGAGATTGGGGTCGAGGATGGCTGTGAAGGAATTTATTTTTATTTTCAAAGGTTATACGGTGCCTCGTATGTGTGTGAGAATCACATGATGTCTTAAGTTGTTGTTAGTAAAGATTGCTCGGTGCATAGAGTAGGAAGATGCTTGCTTTTATTATGATGAGGTCATATCTTGCGGTGTCAAAGTGCTAACAAGGCACAGGTGGTTCTATTTATTGGATCAGGCTAAATGCAATTAAAGAGAGTAAATGACTCTCGAGAATGGTACTAATGTGCTCGAGATTCTACATGTGTCAATTGGGTATCTTGAATTTGTATATGTGATTAGAAATTGAGTCTCCATTGGGAGAGGTCAAGATGTGTAATTTTTCTATATCAATTATGGGCTTCTATGTAGCACTATCAGGAAGGTGCAGTTAATGGTTCGGAATTCGTAAAATGTTCTATGATGTTTACAAAATGGTTCGTGGGATGTGTGACAGCATGGTCAAAGCCACTCGGGATGGGTGCGGATGGACGGTGTTATATGTTGAATGTAGTTACTATTATTCCTAGGGCAATCAGGGTAAGTCGAAAGAAGATGGATTGGTTAGTCATATATCTGTTGGCATATTGGTGGTAGAGATTAATTCCTTCAGCATGATCAAGTTACGCGTGTGATTTGTGGCGGTACGTCATAATTGATGTTATTCAAGAGTATTCCATTATTACGGGCCTGTTACGTGTAGGCGAATCTCGAAAGGGTCATGATGGGTTGGACCACTACTTAGAGATTCGCACATTTTACGGTTATGAGAATTCACCTGTGTGTTGCTATGGTTCTCCTGAAGTGAGTTAAGTGGAAAGTTTTAAATGATGAAATGTTAATCTAATAATGGTTCCGAAGCTGTGATGAAGAGTGTGTTCTATCGTATGTTGGCATGTTGGGTGCAATGAGTGGTATGGAATTTGAAGTGAAGATAGAGGTAACAACTCGGTTTGGACAAGGATGTCACGAGCTCGGATGAGCAGGGAAGAAGTCTCGACATTTAAGGTAAATCGGTATTGTCTTCAGCGTCACCTAAGAACGGTGTTTTGTGAAAAGGCTTTGCACTCTAGTTAATGATTCTTGATCGCTTTTTAGTGTTAGAGCGGTCGGTGGTTTGGAGGTACGACCCAGTTATTCGTAATGGTAGGTTGTCGAAGGGTGTCCCACAGGAAGATTGTGCAAGTACGGCAGTTAGTAACTTGATTGATTGAAGATTTGAACCAAGTATGAAGGTTGTGATAATATCGTCGAATTGAGAAAATATGCCCGGAGGGCACTCATTCTATTGAGTTGTGGACTACGGATGATTTCTCCGACTATGATGGATGTTCTTATGTGTTACGAGCGAAAGGTGAGTGGTTAGGAAAATTTAAAGGTAATTAACCTAGTTCAGTGCGATCAAAATCAGCTTGAGGTCGATGGATGGATTCAAATGTGAATATAGGCTCTGTCAGGCCAGACGGTTTCATTTAAGTGATGCGCTCCTTATGGAGGAGGAGTCAGGGTGTTATTTCGTTGTCAAATATTTTATGCAGTGATACACTACGCCGTGTGAGTTGTGAGACGGTTTGAGAAAATGCTTATGTGTTGAGGATTCGCGTAGAAATGATGTTTATGAGCAAAATGGCTCTCGAGATTCAGATTGTATATCGTACCTCAGTTGATCTTGAGTTTTGGTAGCTTAAAGCGCTATATGTCCCCTCAGGGATGGTATTATGCACTTAACGTTCTTGCGACCGAAATTCGGTATTTTATATTAATGAGCAATTTAGCTCAATGTACACCTCTTTAGGTGAGTGTTATGTGTGGATCGGGTGGCATGCTGCCATGAGTGTGTTATTTGGATCGGGTTGCACGCCGCAATAGTGTGAAATTGAGAATAGTTTCGTATATGCTATTTTTGTATGCCTTGCTTCCTATTTTTCTAAGGAGAGCACGTATTAGTGCGTGAGTTAGGCAGTTCCTTCCAGAGTTCGTCTTCCTTTGTTTTGTACCGCATTTTAATCAGTAGCCTATCGATATTTTTTGGCATCATATGAGACTATTGATTATGTACGGGGTGGCCTATTTCCTAAGCGGTTCGTACTGGATGAGTTCACGCATTGGGGCAAAGTTATGCAGATGTATGATATTGCGAGTTAGATTCGTATGTTCTGTCTCTATGATGGGAGACGGGTTCTCCGTCTTGTGTTGTGGTAGTACTGGAGATCTTGAAGTACAGCTCTTTCATTTGAGTTATTTTCATGAATTGAGTATGTTCGGACTGTTGCTTGTTGGTGCACGTATTGTGCGAGTTGTGGCTTAGTCCTGTATTAATGTGTAATATCACCAGAGTAGTGTGTTGAATAGATGAGATCGCTGGGATCTTTAATGAGTACAAGCAGATTCAATTTCAATATGTTGGAAGGATAATATCGAGCTTCAACTCGGAAATCTGCTGTGGTATTAGCCAAAAGGAAGGTGACTTCATGAATGGTTGACCTGAGAGATGGTTACGGTTTATTGCATGTTTCATTTATCATTAGCAGTATATAGAAGTGTCGGAATGAGACCTTAGTTGATAAGAGGTTTTCTACCAGTACTCGGGTGTTGTGTATAGATGCTGTGAATAGAAGTTATCATTTTGAGTGTTTGAATTATGTGGTATATCATATAATTGCACCTGAGGTTGCAAGTACGGGGTATTACAGCTGGTTCGGACTTATTCTGAATATAGATGTGAGGTTTTGATCTTGTGTATGATTTTGGAAAGTGAAATGTGGTTCTATGATTTATGGGCTAGACTGGATTGTGTGATTTCAGTTAAAATGTGTTATCGGACCTATATGACGTGGGATCACCCCGGGGTATATGCTTGGTAAGGTCATTCAGCTATTGGTTGGCTTCTAGGACAACTCTATGTACGTTCGAGGACGAACGTTTGTTTAAGTTGGGGAGGATGTGACAACAAGACCCGTCATCTCATGAGTTACTGCTCCGTTTCTCCTATTTTCTGCTTCTTTATGCTTCATTATAAGAGTCTTGTGTGAACAAGTTGATTTGGATTGGTTTTAGAAGGAAATGAGACACTTAGTCTCTTTAAGGAAGGCTTATTTTGTAAAAGTCAATCGGATGTTGACTTATGTGTTAGGGGGCTCGGTTATGGATTTCGATGATTCGGTTAGCTTCGGGGGATGATTTGTGACATAGGAGTGCGAACAAAAGTGATTTTGGAAGTCCGGTGTAGAATTAGGCTTGAATTGGCCAAGTTAGTATTTGGCAAACTCCGGTTGATAGGTGAGATTTTGATTCGAGGGTCGGAATGGAATTTCGAGAGTTGCTGTAGCTTCGTTATGTGATTTGGGATGTGTGTGCAAAATTTCAGGTCATTCGGAGGTGTTTTGGTTGGGTTTTTGATCAAATGCGTGTTTCGGAAGTTTTAGAAGAACTTAGGCTTGAATCCGATGTGGATTGATGGTTTTGGTGTTGTTTGGGGTGTTTTGAGGATTGGAATAAGTTTGGATGATGTATTAGGAGGTGTTGGTGCTTTTGGTTGAGGTCCCGGGGGCCTCGGGGTGATTTCGGATGGTCAATCGAACCAGTTTGGGCATTTGAAAGTTGCAGGTTTTTCCCAGCTATTTTTGTTGCAGAGTTTTGTTCACTGCTATTGCAGAGGTGATGTCGCAATCGGATAGAGGCAGTTGGAGAGTCAGGAGTTTTGTTCAATGCGATCGCGTTCCAGTGGTTTCGATTGCAGAGGTTTATCATGTAATGCATCGCGATCGCATTGGTGCCTATGCGATCGCATAGGAGGAATTGAAGGTCAACCATTTTGTTCTATGCGATCGCGGCTGGGGGCCCGCGTTTGCATAGCTTAAGGTAAATGTGCATCGCGATCGCAAGGGTTTTTACGCGATCACATATAGTTAATATGGAGGGAGAAATTTTTGTGCATTACAGGCTGCGATCGCATATAAGAAAAACTAGGCTGACAGAAGGGTTTTTTTTATAATATTTCATCCGCGAGCCTAAGTTATTTTCCTCCATTGTTGAGCATCTTGAGAGCTTTTTGGGAGAAATTGAAGAGGATTTCGACTAATATTGATTGGATGTAAGTCCTATGAACTAAAAACAAGATTACTATGTAAAATTAACCTTGAAATTCATGGAAACTTGGCTAAATGGGAAGAACTAGGGCTTGAGTTTTTGAAATTTTAAATTGGGATTTGATGGGTCATTTGGGCTCGGATTCGAGAGTTCTTGGTATGTATGGACTCGTGAGGTGATAAGGAACCTATTGATGTAAAAATTTCTGAGTTTTGAGAAATGGGCCCGGGGCTCGGGTTTTGGTAATTTCGAGATTTGTTCCTGTTATTGATTATTTTCGCTTGGGCTTTATTACCTTAGAATATTGTGATGTATTCGCTCTGATTTTGGATAGTTTCGACGCGCGTGGAGGCCAATTCAGGGGAAAAAGACATCGCCAGCTAGAGATATCATCGGTTCGAGGTGAGTAATGACTGTAAATGATATTCTAAGGGTTTGAAACCCCGTATTTGCACATCGTAATGCTATATTGAGGTGACTTGCACGCCGGATAGCGAGCGTAGGGTAGATCAGGGTTGGGGATTGTGACTTATTCCATCCCGATTGATGAATTACTGCGTATTTGACTGAAATTCACTTGTTATCATCATAATTTGGGCTGATTGCCATATTTGGGCTTCGTGCCAACTATTTGAACCCTTTGGGGATTATTGTTGATATTTCCTCACTGTTTTGATTTTATTCTTGAACTCAGTCATGTATTTTCCACTGTTTTTAAGACTTTGCCATGTTTATTTTACTTTAACACTTGAAATGATATTTCTAATAATATTTGGGCTGAGCATCATGTTTAACTGTTGCCCTAGTGGCTTAT
>MU722542.1:63011-73072 GCA_026770625.1 Nicotiana glauca
ATCTGAGCATGTATCTTACATGTACCCGCGTCATATGGATGATTCGCGAGCGGGGTAATAAATCACATTAAATTAATAAATGGATTTCTAAAAAGACTTAAGCTTCGTTTTCTCAAATTATTAAAGAGAATTGGCCTTTCATGGATGATTGTTCTATGTTGACTTCTTGACTAATTTTCTATCTGTGTGTGTTTAGTTTGGAACGGGCCGAATGCCTCGAGAGATTAATAGATGCATCTATTGGCGCATCGTCGACCCTTGGCAAGTGCACATTTATTTTTGTTAGCTCGGGCCGTCGCCTCGGTATGATTTGCGCATGCTTGTATTGCTGCCTGGACTTAATTAAGTTGTTACATGCCTCACTATGGCTCAAGATCATTTTGTTAATAATGAAAAAAAATCGTTGAAATTTCCTATTAAAGAATTATGTGCTTACTTGTTTCCTCTATCTGGGTTAACATCATGTCTAAAGATATAAGTCCACTGTTTAATATGTATATTGAGGATAAATAATCATTGGACTATTAGAAAGTGTTAGAGTTGACCATCTCGTCTCTACCCCTTCAGGATTAGGCAGGACACTCACTGAGTACACATTGATTACGTACTCATACTACACTTCTATGCATTTTTGTGGCACAGGTATATATACCTCTAGCAGCCTATTGGGCGTAGCAGCATGGATGACGCTGGAACTAGGTGAGTTGCATCATTCGAGGCGACCGCAACTAGGGTAGTCCCTTCCAGTGTACTGTATTTACTTTCTATCCACTGTATTCCGGACGATTGTCGTATTTTATTTCTCTCATCAGTAGTTGCTCATGTACTTGTGACATCGGATTCTGGGGATGTATTTGGATTATTCGGAAATCTTAAAAGTTGTTTAAATAGTTTATTTATTTATTCGGAAGAATACACTGAGTCTTGTTTAAAACGTATAAAAGAAATATTTTACAAAAGCGTTAAAATAAGATTTAATTAAGTATTTGAGTTGGCTGGCCTGGCGGCGGTGTCCAGCGCCACCACGACCCTTAGTGGATCAGAGCACTAGGTTCCCGTTGGTCTCATGAGTCATGAGCAAGTCTAGTAGAGTCTCATGGATCGGTACGGAGACGTCTGTACTTATCCTCGGGAGGCTACAGGGCTGTTAGGAGTAATTCCCTTCTTGATTTCCTTTTCGTGCGGTTCGATTCCTTTGAGGCTTATGCCTTTCATTCCTTCCCACTCAATCTTACGCGACGCGAGCGCTTGTTATAAATCAAAAATTGAAGGATTGTAATGGCACTTCAAATGTGGTGCGGGATAATTTTCCTGGTATAGTTGATTGGACTATTATAGTCGTATTTTGGAGGGATATTCTATTGTTTCAGCTCAGTAACAGAACTTCTAAGAGCCTTGAGGCTAGGCACAGATTGCCATGATGCTTATGAATAATTATTCCTCAGTGTTGTTGTGATGGTAGGGTGTTTGCCCATGTGTCGGGGCAGTGAATGAATTGAAGGGAGGTTTACTCAGCGTGTAATCAAGGGAGTCAGTATTTTATTCCCGGCAGGGGAAAGTCAATCGAACTAAGGATGGTCAGAAGTGGACTAAGTAATGAAATGTGGTAATTGCAAGCATGGTGGAGTTCTCCTCTATATGGGGGTGTTGTTGTCCTCATTGAACGCTTTAAGCTTGTCAGTGTTATGATCTGCTACAATTCGCCTTGGGGCAAGATATTGTGAACTAGTATTGGAGTTACGACTATCAGATATCGCATGGTGCAGTGGTTTAAGATCGAATCAAAATTTCTAATGTTGACGGCTCGATAAAGATGACCTTTGGAAAGGTTTAAAGTTAGTAGCAATGGTGGGTTCAAGTGCCACGAAGATAGATTTTATTTGAGGCAACAATGGAGCAGCAAAGTATGAGGAAGGACATGAGGGAAGTGTCAGGCGGTGCTTAAAATTTCTAGAAGGCCAAGTATGAGGAGCAAGGTCGAGTGATCGATTAAGGAGATGAGTGCCGCCAAAGTGCGAGAGTGGCGGGTGTGCATATAGGCTTGGTAGTAGGATGACTACGAGCCTTAAAGAGAGTTTGGATCTAGTAGGGGATTTTAATGATTGGTGATTGAAGTCTGCGGCATGATTGGAAGTATAGGCTAGTATGCGGCAAAAGATTGATATGGCAGAAAGGAGCTGCTTGAAATAAAGGAGGGTTCAGCATAACCCTGAATTTGGAAGGATGTTGCCACACATTTAACTGATGTCCGCGAGGGGCAAATGGACGTGTGCAACTGGAAGGTGAGCTCGGACTCAGGATGGGCTATTGGTGTCATAGTGAATGTACCCCGTGCAGTGGCGTGGGAAGATGTCGGGAAGTGATTCCCTAGGTGGATTATTCCCCGTGAGCAGGTTAGCAGTCGCGTGGTTGGCGAAGCTTCTACAAAGAATTATATTGGTTGTTCAACAAAGAGATTGGTCATGCGAATGTAGTTAATGATTTAGAATATGAAAGATGGGGATTTACAGGAAGATTCCAAGAAATTTTGATAACTTATGGTGCGAGGTTATGCCAATAAGAGGTAAAAAGGTCGGGAGGACTAAAGAATGGTGAAATGATGGCTTCAAGCTAAGTGGGAGAGTCCCACCGCTTATGATTGGGCTGTATGATTAACTACATGCATGATTTCTGGTTATTAGCATATTGATGGATTATTTCAGCTATGAGAAAAGACCATAAGTGGTAATTCGAGCAAATGAATTGTTGGAGGCATGCGATGGTTGGCCTTATTGGCTCATGTCCGGACTTGGGAAAAGATTCGGAATTTATGCCTTGTATAGAAGCGGTTTTAAGGGGAGTGGTTCTGCCAGGTGCTTCGTTGAGAGGGTATTAATGTGCTAGAAGATTCATGGAGTTGATTATATTCGGGACCAAGTCAGAGCGGGTGGCTCTCAGTAACGGTCCTAGTGAATTCAAGAGGTAAAGTGTGGTGCCTAATGATGTCGAGCTTGTAGGTACAATTAAGAATCAAGCTTTGTAGCAGTTTATGAGAAGAGGCACAGAATGTTCCGGGATGTTTGGCTTGTGGTGTAGCATTTGGGTGTTATGAAATAGTTCGTGGGAATTGAGACAGCCTGGTCTCGTGATTCAAGGACACTCGGGGTGAGTGTAGATGGAGTATGTTATGTGTTGAATGGAGTTAGTCTTATTTTTAAGGCAAGCAAGGAGGAATTGGAAGAAGGTAAATTGATTAGCCATAGTTGAATTGGCATATTGGGGCCAGTGATCAGTTCGGTCCGCGAGACCAAGTTATGTGTATGATTTGTGGAGGTACGTGTGAGGCCTGTCAGCTGCCATGATTAATGATTTATCAGGGGCATTCTTCTGTTATGGCTTGTTAAGTGGAAGCGGATTCCGGAAGGGCTATGGTGGCTTGGACCACTACTTGCAGATTTGCATATTCTACGGTTATGGGAAATTACCTGTGTATTGCTATGATTCTCCTGAAGTGAGTTAAGTGCAAGGTTCTTATATGATGAAATGTGAAAATATTAATGAATTCGGAGTTATGATGAAAATTGTGTCCTATCGTATATTGGCACGTTGGGTGCGGTGAGAGGTATGGAAATGTGAAGTGAGGATCAAGGTTGCAGTTCGGTGTTGACAAGGATGTCACGGGCTCAGATGACCAAGGAAGGGGTTGAATGATTAGAGTAAATTGGTATTGTCTGTGTTATGGAAGAGGTTCTGCATCCTGGTTAAGGATTCTGGATCGCTTTTCAGCGTTAGTGCGTCCGATGGTTTAGATGTGCGGACCCGTTATTTATTTCGGAAGATTGTGGGAGCGTGTCCCACGGGAAGATTGTATAAGTGTGACATGTAGTCACTTGATTGGCTAAAGATTTAAACCAAGTATGAGGATTGTGGTAATATCATTAATTTGAGAATTTATGCCTGGAGGGCACTTTGTATATTGGGTTATGAACTGAGGAGGTTGCTCCGGTTATGATGGTTATTCTTACGTGATATGAGGCAAAAGGGAGTTACTACGGACCTTTGAAAGGTCATTGGCCAAGTTGGTGCAATCAGAAATCGGCTTGAGATCGGTGGATTGATTTATTTGTGAACAGGGCTTTATATCAGGCCAGTTGTGTTCATTTCAGCGAGCGTTCCCTATGGAGGAACAGTCGAGGTGTTATTTTGTCATCAGCTATTCCAGGTAATGATGTATTGCGCTGTATGAGTTGTGAGACGGCTTAGTAAATTTTTATGCGTTGAGGTTCCGCATTGTGATGATGTTATGTGATCAGGATGGCTCTTAAGATTTAGATCTTTTATCGCACCTCAGTTGTACTTGAGTTTTGTAGCCTATAGCGCTATGTGTTTTCTCAGGGATGGTATTATGCACTTAGCGTGCTTGCGATCGAAATTTGATATTTTTATTATAATGGGCAGATTTAGCTCGAAGTGCAATCTCCTTATGTGAGATCTATGTGTGGATCGGGTGGCACGCCACCATGGGTATGTTATTTAGATCGGGTTGCACACCGCAACAATTTGATGTCGAGTATGGTTTTTCTATATGATGTTTTTGTGTGTTTTGCTTCCTATGTTCGAAAAAAAGTCTGTATTAGTGCAGGGTTTAGGTAGTTCCTTCCAGAGTTAGATTTCCTGTTTGTGTTATGTTCGTATTGGTGGCCTATTGGCACATCGTGGCGTCATATGAGACTTGTGATTGCATTCGGAGTGGCTTATTTCCTGAGCAGTTCCTATTGGGTAAGATGAGATTGTGGGATTTAGGACCAGTGCAGTCTGATTGTATGAAGTATATTAAGGAGCGAAGATCATTATTTGGTTCAGAATGTGGTAATGTTTCTTGTCAGAAGTATAGACTCGATGATTTTTTGACTCGGCAGTTGATTATGAATTTTGGCATCTCATCCGTCGTGGTGGTATTGTAATAGTTAGAGTAAGACCTATGTAGGTCATGAGGTGCAATGGGAGCATCGGATTCATGGAATTTCGATTAATTCAAATAGAAATGTTATTGTGGTCCTACGAGTAAAGTGATGCAAAGTGTGAATTCAACAGAGTTATGCAGTCATGTTTGAGTATATTGTATAGTGACTGATACGGTTACCGTATGTTGGAAACAGGCCTGGCATAGAATTCCGAATGTTGGAATTGGGCTCTAAGGCTTATTTGCTTGAATAAAGGGGAGTACTTTCAGAACTTATCAAACTAATGTGATCAACTAAGTTGTGGTAGCACGGGAAGGTGCACGAGGTGCTAAGCAGTGATTTCAGGCTACTTCAGCATAGTTCTCAGCACGATCGAGGACGAACGTATGTTTAAGTGGGAGAGAATGTAACGACCCGACGGGTCGTTTTGAGCCTTAGCGTGTCATTCAACAGTCTGAGGCCATGAGCAGCTTCATTTCAGGTATTGTGACTTGTTCTCATGGTCGGAAATTTAAATTCAGGAAGATCAGAGTTAAACTTAAATAAAAATTCTCATTTGAGAAGCTAAAAGTTGAACGAATGAACTAGGATTGTATTTTTGAGCGAACGACCTCAGAATCAAGATCTGAAGGTCCCAACAGGTTCATATGATGATATCGGACTTGGACGTACGCCCGGATTGGGTTTTGGATAACCCGGGAGCGTTTTGGCGCTTATTGTGGAAGTTAGCACTTTAGAAGGAATTTCTTAAGTTAGGCTTGGAGTGCATTTCAGTGTTATTGATATTCGTTTGGGATTCCGAGTCTGGGAATAGCTTCGTATGGTGATTCTGGAGTTAGGAGCGCGATCGGAAGTGAATTCGGAGGTCCGTAGATCTTTTTGGAGAAATTTGGCTAAAGTTAGAATTTGAAGGTTTTTTAGAAGTTTGACCGGAGGTTGACTTTTTTATATCGGCGTCGGAATCCAATTCTGAAAGTTGGAGTAAGTCCGTAATGTCAAATATGACTTGTGTGCAAAATTTGAGGTCAATCGGACGTGATTTGATAGGCTTAAGCATCGAAAGTAGAAGTTGGAAAGTTCGAAGTTAATAAAGCTTGAATCAGGGTGTAATTCGTGATTTTAGCATTAATTGATGGGATTTGAAGCCTCGAGCAAGTCCATAATGCATTTTGGGACTGGTTAGTATGATTGGTTGGAGTCTCGGGGGCCTCGGGTGGATTCCGGGTGGCTAACGGATCGAATCTGAAGTTTGAAGAAGTGATGAAGTTGTAGCTTCTGGTTTTCCGCTTCTGCAGAAATGGGGACCGCAGAAGCGGTATCGCAGGTGCGAAGGGGAGACCGTAGAAGCGGTTTTGGTTGGAGCTGCAGGGATCCACAAATGCGGTTGGGCTTCCACAGAAGCGGACCACATCTGCGATGTCGAGAACCACAGAAGCGGAATTGACCAAGGGCGTGTGGACCGCAGATGCGGTCAAGGTTCCGCAGAAGTGGGACTGCATTTGCGGAAGGCTGATCGCAGAAGCGAAATGGGGAGCCAGTGGAAGCCATAGAAGCGGCTATTGATCCGCAAAAGCGTGACCGCGGAAGCGGACACGGTTCCGCAGAAGCGAAAATTGCTGAAGGTAAAAGGTGTTTTAAAATTGGGGATTTAGTTCATTTTCCTCATTTCTTCATGGCTTGGGCGATTTTGGGGAGCTCCAAGAGAGGGTTTTTATCATCAATGATAAGGTATGTTATCCCCACCTATTATGAGTTAAATACATTGATTATGAATGGATTTTAGCATGTAAAAGGGTAGGAAATTGAGGGTTAGAGAAAGACCTAGAAAATTTGTGTTCTTGGATTTTGATCACGATTTTGAGTATGAAATTAAGATAAAATGTATATTTGAGTTCCTAAGGTCATGGGTAACCTTTATCTTCAAGAAATTTTGAATTTCGGGCACGTGGGCCCGAGGCCATTTTTGTCAACTTTTCGTTCGGGGTTAGGAATTGTTATAAATTGGGTGTAAAGTATAATTGAGCATATATTAATGGATTTATATGATCGTTGGCTAGTTTTGGAGCATCGTGCATTGGTGCAAGTCTTCGGAAGAATTTAGAATGCCGGTTCTGGATCTTCGGAGCGAGGTGAGTCTCATTTCTAATCTTGTGCGGGGGAATTTACCCTATAGGTGAGTTAAATTGGTTATGTGCTCCTAGTTTTGGGCGCTACGTACGCACGAGGTGACGAGAGTCCGTACGTAGCTACTATTATGCTATTGTCCGGGTAGTCTAGGACCCAAAAGCATGTTATACTTGAATAAATTATGAACTCATTGATGACTTGGATTGTTTAAATCACCTTTGATTAGTAGACGAATTTAAAAAGAGAAAAAATATCATTTCCTGAATTGTTAAACAGAGAATTGGCTTATTTGGATAATTATTCCTCGATAAAATTCTAATTGGCTATCTGAGCATGTATCTCATGTGTACCCGCGTCGCATGGATGATTCGCGAGCGAGGTAATAAATTACATTAAATTAATAACTGGATTTATAAAAAGACTTAAGCTTTGTTTTCTCAAATTGTTAAAGAGAATTGGCCTTTCTTGGATGATTGCTCCATGTTGACTTCTTGACTGATTGTTTGTCTGTGTGTGTTTATTTTGGAACGGGCCGAACGCCTCAGCAGATGAATAGATGCATCTATAGGCGCGCTGCCGACCCTCTGCAATTGCACATTTGTTGGATCGGGCCGTTGCCTCGGTATGATTTGCGCATGCTTGTATTGCTCCCTTGACTTAATTAAGTTGTTACATGCCTCACTATGGCTCGAGATCATTTTGTTAATAATTTATGAAATCGTGGAAATTTCCTATGAAAGAATTATGTGCTTACTTGTTTCCTCTATCTGGGTTAACATCATGTCTAATGATAAAAATCCATTGTTTAATATGTATATTGAGGATAAATAATCATTGGACTATTAGAGAGTGTCAGAGTTGACCATCTCGTCTCTACTCCTTCGGGATTAGGCCGGACACTCATTGATTACACGTTGATTACATACTCATACTACACTTCTGTGTATTTTTGTTGCACAAGTATATATACCTCTAGCAGCCTATTGGGCGTAGCAGCAGGGATGACGCTGGAACTAGGTGAGCTGCATCATTCGAGGCGACCGCAGCTAGGGTATTCCCTTCCAGTGTACTGTATTTACTTTCCGTCCACTGTATTTCGGACATGTCATATTTTATTTCTCTCATCAGTAGTTGCTCATGTACTTGTGACACCGGGTTCTAGGGATGTATTTGGATTATTTGGAAATCTTAAAAGTTGTTTAAATATTTTATTTATTTATTTGGAAGATTACACTGAGTCTTGTGTCCGGCGCCACCACGAACCTTAATAGATTTTGGGTCGTGATAATAATAGTCGCTACACATGGACTCTCGTCACCTAGTACGTAAGCAGCCCCAGCATAAAATGACAATTAATTCAATTATTATACCTATGGGGGATAGTTCCCTCTTACAAGGTTAGAAAGGAGACTCACCTCGCTCCAAATTGCACTTCCAATGCCAAGAATGAGTCCAAGCCCTCAATTCGGAGTCAAACGATCCTAAACTAGTTAAACAAAGTAAGAACTAGTCAATATAGACTCACAAGATCGAATTCTAGCTATTCAAGCAATTTCCCAACCATTAACAAGTTTTCTAAAATCCGACCCCGGGCCCACGTGCCCGGATTCCGAGATTTTTCGAAAGAAGTTGTTCTCTACGTCCTAAGGATTAATAATATATGATTTCTAATTTATTCCATCACAAATCTCGTGGTTAAATCTAACTTTTATTAAAACCCTAGGTTTTTGCTCTAACCCCATGATTTCACCTTAATACTAGTGTTTAATCTACCTAACACATAATTATTAAACTAGAAATAGGTAAAACACACTTACCTCAAGATGCTAGGTGAAGTTCTTCTCTCAAATCTCTAAAATCGCCCAATGGAGGGGTGAAAATGTAATAAAAATGACATAGAACCCGTATTAAATGAACCTCACTGCTTCGGCGATTTACGCATCTGCGGTCCCGCAGCTGCGAGAAATGGACCGCATCTTCGAAATGGGCCAAAACAGCTAGGACTGCTTCTGCGGTCTCCAGGCCGCATCTGCGGAGCCGCTTTTGCGGTTCCTGGCCTGGCTGCCCTGGGCCGCTTCTGCGATGAAGGGACCGCTTCTGCCGTCTCGCACCTGTGGTCCACCAACCGCATGTGCGGTTATGACAGAAGCAACAAGCTTCAGCTCTTCTAAAAAATTCCACTTCACTCGAGCCTCGTCCGACCGACGCTCGAGGCTCCTAGGCCCCGCCCGAAAATACCGACAAGTCTCACGAGATGGACCTACTCGAAGCTTCGGAACACCCGAAACAACGCTAAATGTAGAAATCACCCCCTAAAACCAGATGAATCAAACTTATGAACGTCAAGTTCTTAATTTTCCTCCAACGGGCCAAAATGCCCTTCAACTACTAGAATTGACACCAAATTTTACAGGCACGTCTTAAATGATATTTAGGACTTGTACCGGGATTCAGAACCAACATATGAGCCCGATACCTATTAAATCAATCATTAATTAGTTTCTTTAAATTCTTAAAACTTCAGATTAACAATTTCTAATAAAAATTCATTACTCGGGCTAGGAACCTCGGAATTCAATTACGCCCAGGTCCCATATTTTCCTACGGATCCTCCGGGGCCGTCAAATCGCGAATCCGGGTCTGTTTGCTCAAAATGTTGACTAAAGTCAAACTTAGCTTTTTAAAAAAATCCTAAGGAATCAAATGGGCATATTTCACTCCAAGCTCTTCCAAATCCCGAACCAACCGTCCCCGCAAGTCGTAAATTAGCTAAAGCAAACACGGGGAGTTTTATTTAAGGGAACGGAATTCTAAAAGGTAAAACTACCGGTTGGGTCGTTACAGCAATGGCACAATAGCAAGACAAATAAAGGCAAATATTCTGGAAACTTCCTTTTGTTGGCTCTTCTCTTATTTTCCTTTCTTCTATATTTTTTATGTTATTTTTAACCACTTTCCTTGCACTGCTTTGTTCCTGTTTCACACAAAGAA
>MU722542.1:100386-114385 GCA_026770625.1 Nicotiana glauca
ACTAAGGCAATGCAAAACCTTTGTGTCACGACCCGGATTTTTCACCGTCGGGACCGTGATAGTGCCTAACATCGCACTCTCTAGGCAAGCCAACGTTAGAAATCCATTCATATTTTTCCTTTATATTTTATAAGTTAAAATTATAAACTAGACCAAATTGAAATGAATGCGAAAGTACATAATAAATTGGTTATCCTCATAGTATTAACAATACCGAAGCAGTTACCACCCAAAAACTGGTGTCACAATCCACGAACATTCTATGAATATCTACAAGTATGGGTCTTAAAGAAAATACTTTTTCCTCGAAAGAAAATGAAACAGCAAGTAGAAACATAGGAGGGGACGCTAGGGCCTGCAGACGCCACCAGGACTACCTTGGGTCTCCTAAATGAAGTATCAGCAACCGACCTCTCGATCAGCCACTACCAGCTCTGAAATCTACATAGAAAGTGCAGAGTACAGTATCAATTCAACCAACCTCATGTACTAGTAAGTGTCGAGCCTAACCTCGATGAAGTAGTGACGAGGCTACGATGGGGCATTTATAATATAACCTGCATATAGTATATAATATAGGAGAAAGAGAGTACGGAACAAAAATGGAACAGTGTCTTGCACTAACTAAATATGGAACTCAATTATCTTGCCAGTACTCATATATAATCAATCCTTAAGAGAGAGTCATGATACTACAGAACCAAATCACAGCAGAAGATAAATAAATAAACAACAAAGTGATGCGGCGCGCATCCCGGTCCCACCATATAATCAGTAACAATATGAACATTCACCCTTATTGCTTATGTTGCGGCGTGAAACCCTATCCCACTAGTCCACCCTTATTGCTCCTCAATATATCACCCTTATTCCTCCTATTGCGGCATGCAACTCGTTCCCACCTATCCATTTTTATTACTCCTATTGCGGCGCACAACCCGATCCAACAAGACAATCATGTTTCACCCTTACTCCTCCTAAATGTACCACCCTTATTTCTCCTGTTACGGTGTGCAACCCGATCCCACCATATAAGTACCAATCACATAATAAGAACAAGTATTTCACCATTTAGCTCAAAACTCTTCACAACATTTATACCTCAAATCAAAACAAACAAAAATATATACAATTATGAAACCTCATCAATTAATATGACACAACGAGACCAACTAACATGTACCATGAAGCACCAATAAAACAACTTAAAAAACAATGTAATACAATGAAACTACGGAATAATTAATACCTTCAATAGAGAAAACAACATTTAACAAGAAGCAATTAGACATGGAAGCACATATAAGCATGTAGCAGTTAAGACATGAAGAGAGTATATTAAGAACAAGGAAGGGAACATGCTAAACAGATAATTTGGTGATGCACAGGTACTCTTCACCTCACCTATATGCCACACACATTGATTTCACATAGCAATTTAGTTGAGGATCCCTAATCCCTCAAGTTAAAGTTAGACCAAATACTTACCTCAATCCAACAACCAACTCAAAGCTCAATTATAACTTTTCCTCTAGATTTCACCTCTTATGCACTCGTATCTAGTCATAATTAACTTAATAACATCAATTATCGCTATAGAAATCAATTAAATGCATAATTATANATTGGGACGAGAATGAAAAGCATTTTCCTGTTATTTCCACTATGGCTCGAGACGTGCTGAATGTGTCAATTTCAACCGCTGCATCAAAGAGTGCATTTAGTCAATCAAGACAACAACTAGGAGACACCTGTCACTCATTGAGAAACAATGATTTGGAAGTTTTAGTATGTTTCAAAAATTGAATTAGATCGAAACAAAGAAATTAGGGACGTGAAGATGTTGATAAACTAGAAGATGAGGAACTTGGAGATATATTAATACATGGTAACCCATCCGAATTTAAAACTCTAGAAGATGGCCAAGAAGTTCATATTGATTATGAAGAACTTACTAAGGCAATGCAAAACCTTTGTGTCACGACCCGGATTTTTCACCGTCGGGACCGTGATAGTGCCTAACATCGCACTCTCTAGGCAAGCCAACGTTAGAAATCCATTCATATTTTTCCTTTATATTTTATAAGTTAAAATTATAAACTAGACCAAATTGAAATGAATGCGAAAGTACATAATAAATTGGTTATCCTCATAGTATTAACAATACCGAAGCAGTTACCACCCAAAAACTGGTGTCACAATCCACGAACATTCTATGAATATCTACAAGTATGGGTCTTAAAGAAAATACTTTTTCCTCGAAAGAAAATGAAACAGCAAGTAGAAACATAGGAGGGGACGCTAGGGCCTGCAGACGCCACCAGGACTACCTTGGGTCTCCTAAATGAAGTATCAGCAACCGACCTCTCGATCAGCCACTACCAGCTCTGAAATCTACATAGAAAGTGCAGAGTACAGTATCAATTCAACCAACCTCATGTACTAGTAAGTGTCGAGCCTAACCTCGATGAAGTAGTGACGAGGCTACGATGGGGCATTTATAATATAACCTGCATATAGTATATAATATAGGAGAAAGAGAGTACGGAACAAAAATGGAACAGTGTCTTGCACTAACTAAATATGGAACTCAATTATCTTGCCAGTACTCATATATAATCAATCCTTAAGAGAGAGTCATGATACTACAGAACCAAATCACAGCAGAAGATAAATAAATAAACAACAAAGTGATGCGGCGCGCATCCCGGTCCCACCATATAATCAGTAACAATATGAACATTCACCCTTATTGCTTATGTTGCGGCGTGAAACCCTATCCCACTAGTCCACCCTTATTGCTCCTCAATATATCACCCTTATTCCTCCTATTGCGGCATGCAACTCGTTCCCACCTATCCATTTTTATTACTCCTATTGCGGCGCACAACCCGATCCAACAAGACAATCATGTTTCACCCTTACTCCTCCTAAATGTACCACCCTTATTTCTCCTGTTACGGTGTGCAACCCGATCCCACCATATAAGTACCAATCACATAATAAGAACAAGTATTTCACCATTTAGCTCAAAACTCTTCACAACATTTATACCTCAAATCAAAACAAACAAAAATATATACAATTATGAAACCTCATCAATTAATATGACACAACGAGACCAACTAACATGTACCATGAAGCACCAATAAAACAACTTAAAAAACAATGTAATACAATGAAACTACGGAATAATTAATACCTTCAATAGAGAAAACAACATTTAACAAGAAGCAATTAGACATGGAAGCACATATAAGCATGTAGCAGTTAAGACATGAAGAGAGTATATTAAGAACAAGGAAGGGAACATGCTAAACAGATAATTTGGTGATGCACAGGTACTCTTCACCTCACCTATATGCCACACACATTGATTTCACATAGCAATTTAGTTGAGGATCCCTAATCCCTCAAGTTAAAGTTAGACCAAATACTTACCTCAATCCAACAACCAACTCAAAGCTCAATTATAACTTTTCCTCTAGATTTCACCTCTTATGCACTCGTATCTAGTCATAATTAACTTAATAACATCAATTATCGCTATAGAAATCAATTAAATGCATAATTATAGGTTTCCCAACATTCTTTCCAAAAAGTCAAAAATCGACCTCGGGCCTACTTAGTCACAACTCAAGGTTCGGACCAAATCCCACGAGCCCACGAACCCAAATATGTAATTAGTTTCTGAATCTAACCCCAAATCGAGGTCTAAATTCTGAAATTTGCAAAATCCCCAATTTTTCCCAAAATCCCTAATTCTATCATGAAACAACAAGGTATAAGGCTAGAAATCTAATGGGTATTGATGGAAATTGAAGGAAATGAGTTAAAGAACACAAACCTATGATTTGGTGTTGAAATCTCCCCCCTAGGTCGAGTTATAGAGATGAAATATGAAATTTTGGAAGAAGTCTCATTTTTGAAGTCTAATTTAAAACATTGGACATGTCTTCATCACGTTCGTGATGGACCTGTCACGTTCGTGAAGAGCTTCTCGCGTTCGCGATGGTATGTCCCCCTTAACCATCGTATTCGCGAGCATGGGACCGTGTTCGCAAAGAGCAACTCAATGATTCCCCAGCCCATATCTATTTTACGCTACGCGTTCGCATGATGTCGGTCGTGTTTGCAAAGAGCAGCTCCCTAGTGCTCCTCGTTCGCGACCATAGATACGCATTCGTGATGAACAAAACCCTCTCCATTCCAGGTTACCCTTCGCGTTTGCGAGGTTATCTTCGCAAATGCAAAGAAGAAAAACCAGAAACACTGACTACAGCAAAACACACCAGATTTTCTAAGCGCAAATCATCCCGTAGCCTATCCGAAACTCACCTGAGCCCTCGAGGCTCCTGTCATGACCCTGGTTTGCCCTCCATGAACCATCGTGATGGCACCTAGTCCCTACGACTATGTAAGCCTAAATTGCGGAAGATAACCAAACTTGCGAAATATAAAACGGTTTAAAACAAAAATAAAGCAATAATAGTGTTAAATGTGCCACTCGTCATACACCGTATATATAAATATATGAGTCTCAAACCAATGTCTAAATCCAAGACCCGGAACCCCATGAATTACAAGCTAAGATAAATGCTACATAGCTCTAACTCCGGAATGTCTATCAAATAGAAAAGTATAGAAGGGCTAAATACTAAAGCATGAATAGAAAGGGACTACTTGGTATGCGAACGCGGCAAATGTACCTCGGAGTCTCTAAGCAGTCGCCTTCCTCAAGGATGATACGCCTGATCAGCGGTACCTGGATATGCACATGAAAATCATACGCAGAAGAGGCATGAGTACACCACAGCGATACTCAGTAAGTGCCAAGCCTAACCTCAGTTGAGTAGTGACGAGGAAGGTCAGGGCCCTACGGAGGTAAATAAGTAATAAATAACAGGATAAGATGAACAATATAATTGAGAAGCTACAAGTAAAGGTCTTTACAGGATAATGAGAGTACAATAACGGAAACAGAATATAAGGCAAATCACAAGAAAATTCCACTCGTAACAAGGATAACAACCGGGGGATCTCGTTGTATCCTGAGGATCTCGTGGTATCCTCAATATATACACTAGGGATCTCTTGTTATCCCGAAGGTCTCTTGGTACCCTCAATATATGCCAGGGATCTCTTAGTATCTCGAGGATCTCTCGGTATCCTCAATTTACGTGCCTAGGATCTCTTGGTATCCCGCACCTCAGTCCAGATCGTAATTTCGTGCAGGGGATCTCCTGGGATGCCGTCCCGTAGTCCCAAATTAAAATGCACAACAGCAACACAAGAATATTAAATTAAATACCAACTTCGTACGAGTAAAACAGTTAATTCTAGCCTAACATGCTCCGCGTAATGCAATTAAGGCAGTTTAAGCAAATAGGCAATTAAGTCATCTAGGAATGCTTTTCCAACTAACAACAGGGTAAATTTGCAAGTAGAATAAAATAGGAGAGAAAGGAACTCAATTTAAATACTTAAAATAAAGCCGGGTTTTCAACAATTAGCTCAAGTATGCGCTCGTCACCTCACGTATAAGGCATTTTAATTATCAAATATCATATCCTGAGGGGAAGGTCCCCCACATAAGGTTAGATAAGCCACTTACCTCGAACAAGTGCAAGTCAACCTGAAACCACGCCTTTGCCACGAGTATTCGACTCCAAATGACCCAAATATATTCAATTCAATTGTATATTGTAAATAATACCTCAAGTAACTGATTCTATAATTAAATTCTAAGCTAATATGCAAAATTAGGTAAAATAACCAAAATACCCCTCAAGACCACATCTCGGAAATTGGGTAAAATTTACATTTTCAAAACCCTCGTACTCTCATGAGTCTATACATAACAAGAAAACTGAACCCGGGGTCCAAATGACCCCTCAAATCCTCATTTAAAGGCCTCTTAAACTCAATCCCTAATTACCCATTTTCCCAAATTTCTCATCACTAATTAGGTCTTTAATCACATAAAAACGAGTTATGAAGTCAAGGACATTACCTCTAAGTGATTCCCCTTTGTTTTCCTCAAAAATCTCTCTCAAAATCTTCAAACCCGGATGAAAATGGTGAAAGAATCCCTCAAATTCGCGAAGGTAACTATTTATATGTTCTGCCCAGCGATTCCCGCATTTGCGGCCCTGGGACCTCATTTACGGTCCCGCTTCTGTGGAAATTATGTCGCATCTGTGAATTTCATTAAAATACCAATTTCCGCATCTGCGGACCTCTAACCGCAGGAGCGGTTCCGCTTCTGCAAAAATTTCATCGCATCTGCGATTCCTAAGTAAAATCCCAATTTCGCTTCTGCGGCCCTCTATGCTGCTTCTGCGGCTCCGCATTTGCGGTTCCCCAACCGCAGATGCGAAAATACCAGAAGAATAGCTGCTGCACAACTCCAACTCTAAAATTTCCTCTGTTAACCATCCGAATTCATCCCCAGGCCCTCGGGACCTCAACAAAAGGCATCAACATATCCTAAAACCCTATTCAAACTTGTACCAATCTTGAAAACACTTCAAACAACATCGAAACAACCAAAACACATCGGATTCAAGCCTAAGTTTAAAAAATCTATCGAATTCCGCTTTTGATAAAAAACCCAACCAAACCACGTCCGAATGACATGAGATTTTGCACAAACATCCCAAATGACGTGACAGAACTACCACAGCTCGCAGAATTCCATTCCCACCCTTGGATCAAAATCTCAATATCGAACCGGAAACATAAAAAATTAAACTTTCAGCATTTCAAGACTAAATTAGCTACGGGCCTCTAAAACACAATCTATAAATTCTCCTAGCCCCGAAATCACCCAACGAAGCTAACGGGACCATCGGATTTCCATTTCGAGGTCGTCTTCACACTGTTCCGACTGCGGTTAACTTTTCAACACTTAAGCTCTCATTTAGGGACTAAGTCTCCTAAAACTCTCCGAAACTTAAAACCAAACATCCTGGCAAATAAAAATAGCATAAATAAACTTGGGGAAAATAATTTATAGGGGATCAGGGCATTAATTCTTAAGACGGCCAGCCGGGTCGTCATAGCTCCAAACCCCTCTCCGATACTCGTACTTTACTTGCTGAAAATTCTAAGACCGAGATACATATGCAACAATATCCTTCTTCATCCTCCTCCACCAATAATGTTGGCACAAGTCCTGATACATCTTGGCGGCACCCGGATGAATAGAATAATGGGAACTATCGGCCTCCTCTTGGATCAACTCACCACATTAGGCACTCAAACATGACCTTGCATCCTCAAAACTCCATTATCCCCAACTGTAACCTGCTTGGTATCACTGTGCCGCACTGTGTCTGTAAGGACAAGCAAATGAGGATCGTCATACTGCTGCTCCCTGATACGCTCAAACAAGGATGACCGAGCGACTGTACAAGTAGAACACGGTTGGGCTCTGAAACATCCAACCTCACGAACTGATTGGTCAAAACCTGAACATCTAATGCAAGTGGTATCTCACCGACTAGAATATACGCAGGACTGCCCATACTAGCTGACTTCCTACTCAAAACATCAGCCACCACATTGACCTTCCCCGGATGATACAAGATGGTGATATCATAGTCTTTTAGTAGCTCCAACCACTATCGTTTCCTCAAGTTGAGCTCCTTCTGCTTGAACAAATACTGCAAACTCTTATGATCCGTTAATACCTCACACGACACGACATATGGATAATTCCTCCAAATCTTCAGCGTGTGAAAAATTACTGCTAGCTCCAAGTCATGAACTGGATAATTCTTCTCGTAAATCTTCAAATGCTGCGAAGCATATGCAATAACCTTTCCACCCTGCATCAATACTGCACCAAGTCTAATACGAGATGAATCACAATATATTGTATAGGGCCCTAAACCTATGGGCAACACCAACACTGGCGCCATAGTCAAGGCTATCTTGAGCTTCTGAAATTAGCCTCACACTAGTCCGACCATCTGAACGGGGCACCTTCTGGGAAAACCTAGTCCTCGGGGATGCTATAGATTAAAACCCCTCCATAAACCGACGGTAATAACCTGCCAAACCAAGAAACTTTGAATCTCTGTAGCTGATGTGGGTCTGGGAAAGTTCTTCACTGCCTCAATCTTCTTAGGATCCACCTGAATACCCTCTGCTGATACAGCATGGCCCAAGAAAGCAACTGAACTCAACCAAAACTCACATTTTGAAAACCTAGCATATAACTAGCTGTCTCTCAGAGTCTGAAGAATGATCCGAAGATGTTGTTCATGCTCCTCCAGGCTGCGGGAGTAGATCAAGATATCATCAAACAATCATAAAGGAATCCAGATAGGGCTTGAACATCCAATTCATCAAATTGATAAATGTTGATGGGGCATTCGTCAACCCAAAGACATCACTAGAAACTCAAAATGCTCGTATCGAGTCCAAAAAGCTATCATAGGGACATAGGATGCTCTAATCCTTAAATGATGGTAACCATACCTCAAATCAATCTTTGAAACACCTTATCACCCTGAAGTTGATCAAATAATTCATCAATCCTCGATAATGGATATTTATTCTTGATGGTGACTTTGTTCAACTACCGATAGTCTATGCACATCCTCCTCGACCCATTCTTCTTCTTTACAAACAACACCGGTGCACCCTAGGGCGATACACTATGTCTAATAAAGCCTTTATCAAGCAAATCTTGCAGCTGCTCCTTCAATTCTTTCAACTCAGGCGGGGCCATGCAGTACGACAGAATAGAAATAGACTGAGTGCCCAGAGCCAAATCAATGCAAAAGTCAATATCCCTATCGGGTGGAATCCCCGGTAGGTCAGTGGGAAAAACCGATCGGTACTTCCGAACAACTGGTACAAAATCCATAGAAGAAACCTCCGCACTAGAATCACGAACATAAGCCAAATAAGCCAAACACCCCTTCTCGACCATATGCTGAGCCTTCATATAAGAAATAACCATGTTGGTAGAATGACCAGGAGTCCATATCCACTCTAATCGAGGCAACCCCGTCAATGCCAAGGTCACGATCTTGGCATGACAGTCCAATATAGCGTGAGAAGGTGACAACTAATCCATCATCAAAATCAACCATATCGAGAAGTAGGAGATCTATGCTGATCTTAAGACCCTCAATAATAACCACACACGAGCGATAGACATGACCTACAACAATAGAATGCCCTATTGGTGTGGACACATATACGGGAGCACTCAAAGAATCACGAGGTACAACCAAATATGAAGCAAAATAAGATGACACATAGGAGTATCCTGGATCAAATAGAACTGAAGCATCTCTACTACAAACTGAAACAGTACTTGTGATAAGAGCATCGGAGGACTCAGCCTCCGGCCTGGCTGGGAAAGCATAACATCAGGGCTATGCCCTACCACTCTAAATCATATCCGTGGGACAGCCTCCACCTCTAGCGGCCTAGCCTCCACATCTAACGCCCTAACCTCCCCTCTAGTGGCCTGACCCTACCTATGGCTACCTAACCCCTTCTTCTAGCTGACTGAGTGGGCGGTGCCGAGATTATGGCACGAGAACCCTGATGTTGTGACTGAACACCCACTAATATCGGACAGGTCCTCTGGACATGTCCATACTCACTACACTCGAAACATCCATCCTAATACTGCGGCTGAGGAAATTGAGATTGACCCTAACGGGCCGGCTGACCACGATAATAACTTTGAAGAGAAGGTTCTCTGACAGGAGGTGGTAGTGCACTATAAACTGGATGCCCTGAAGGAGGTGCATAAGGACCACGACCCCCTAAAGCTCCATGGGATGTCTGAAGTGTTGAATGAAACGGCCTGGGATGATGGCCCCTACCAAAAGTACGCCAGCCCAAAGATGAGGCCCCATTGAATCCACCGGAGTAACGAGGCCTCTTGTTAGACCCCTGACCACTCCCTTGAGCTAAAACCATCTCAACTCATTTGGCCACATTGGCTGCATCCTGGAAAGAAATCTCACTCCCTGTCTCCTTAGCCATCTATAATCTGATAGGCTGAGCAAGTCCCTCAATAAACCTCCTCACCCCCTCTCTCTTTGTGTGGGAAGTATAAGAAGATCCTGATGAGCCAAATCAACAAATCTAGACTCGTACTGAGTGACGGTCATAGAACCCTACTGAAAGGGCTCGAACTGCCTTCGATAGTCATGTCTCTAAGTGATAGAAAGATACTTCTATAAAGATATCTGAGAGAACTGGTCCCAAGTGAGAGCTAGTGACCCAGCTGGTCTGGCCAAACAATAATCCCTCAACCATTTCTTGGCGGAACCTGACAGACGAAAGGTAGCAAAGTCGACCCCATTGGTCTCCACTATCCCTATGTTCCGTAATACCTCGTGACAACTGTCCAAGTAGTTTTAGGGATTCTCTGAAGATGTACCGCCATAAGTAGTGGTGAAAATATTGGTAAACCTATCCAATCTCCACAAGGCCTCAGAAGACATAGTTGTTCCATCGTCGGTCCATGCTATAACACCCGGCAGAACTATCCCAACTGGCTGTGCTGCTGGAGTCTAAAATTGAGGAGCCATCTGCTCCGGAGTGTAAGTAGCGGGAGTCTGTGCTCCTCCCCCAACTCGAGAGATGGCTGGTGCCACAGGGAATGTACTGGCCTGAGTAACACTCTCTCCATAAGGCCTACTAGACGGAACAAAGCATCCTGAAGTATCGGGGTAGCGACGAACCCCTCTGGAACCTGAGCTGGCTCCGCTGGAATGGTCTGGGCTGGAACCTCATCATCAAACTCTACCTGAGGCTACGCCGCTGGTGCTACTGCTTGAGCTCTAGGATGAGCCCTGCCCCTGCCTCGACCTATAGCACGGCCTCGACATCGTCCTCTACCCCTAGTAGGAGCTGCCATTGGGGGCTCGGGCTGCTGATCAGCTGATGAAGAGATACATGTTCTCGCCATTTGCAAAAGAACAAGAGTAGAAAGTTAAATTAGCATTGAAAGACCAAATCACATGATAGAGAAGAATAAAAGTAAAATTGTTCCTAAGCTCTGTTGCCTTTGGGGGATAAGCACAGACGTCTCCATATCGACCCCTCAGACTCTACCTAGCTTGTTCGTGAATTGTGAGACCTAGGCAACCTAGTGCTCTGATACCAACTTGTCACGACCTGTATTTCTCACTGTCGGGACCGTGATGACGCCTAACATCGCACTCACTAGGCAAGACAACGTTAGAAATCCATTCACCCTTTTACTTTATATTTTATAAGTTAAAATTAACAAAACTAGACCAAACTGAAATAAATGTGGAAGTACAAAATAAATCAGTTATCCTCATACTATTAACAATACTGAAGCAGTTACCACCCAGAAACTGGTGTCACAATCCACGAACATTCTATGAATATCTACAAGTATGGGTCTAAAAGAAAATACATATATCTCAAAAGAAAATAAAATAGAAATATAGAAACATAGGAGGGGATGCAGGGCTTGCGGATGCCAACATGACTACCTTGGGTCTCCTGAATGAAGTATCAGCAACCAACCTCTCGATCAGCCACTACCAGCTCCAAAATCCTCAAAGAAAGTGTAAAGTACAGTTTCAATACAACCGACCCATGTACTGGTAAGTGCCGAGCCTAACATCGACGAAGTAGTGACGAGACTACGGCATGGAATTTATAATATAACCTGTATACAATATATAATAGAGCAGAAAGAACGTACGGAACGAGATGGAATAACGTCTTTTAGTAACTAAATCAATTATCTTGCCAGTACTCAGCTATAACCAATCCTTAAGATAGAGTTACGATACTACAGAACAAAATCACAGCAGAAGATGAATAAATAAACAATAAAGTGATGCGGTGCGCATCCCGATCCCACCATATAATCAATAACCATATGAACATTTACCCTTATTGCTTCTGTTGCGGCGTGTAACCCGATCCCACCAGTCTACCCTTATTGCTCCTCAATATATCACCCTTATTCCTATTGTTGCAGCGTGCAACCCGATCCCACCTATCTACCCTTATTACTCCTATTGCGGCATGCAACCCGATCCCACAAAACAATCACGTTTCACCCTTATTCCTCCTCAATGTACCACCCTTATTCCTCATGTTGTGGCGTGCAACCTGATCCCACCATATCAGTACCAATCACATAATAAGAACAAGTGTTTTACCATTTAGCTCAAAACCCTTCACAATATTTATACCTCAAACCAAACAAACGAAAATATATACAATTATGAAACCTCATCAATTAATACCACACAGCGAGACCAACCAACATGTACCATGAAGCAACAATAAACCAACTTAAAACAATAATGTAATACAGTGAAACTACGGAATAATTAATACCTTCAATAGAGAAAAAAATATTTAACAAGAAACAATTAGACATGGAAGCACAAGTAAGCATGTTGCATTTAAGACAGGAAGACAATATATTAAGAATGGGGAAGGGAACATGCTAAACAGATAGTTTGGCAGCGCATACATACTCGTCACTTCACCTATGTACTCATACTTAACTTAATAACATCAATTATTGCTAAAGAAATCAATTCCAATGCATAATTATATGTTTCTAAACATTCTTCCCAAAAATTCAAAAATCTACCCCGGGCCCTCTTGGTCAAAACTCGAGGTTCAGACCAAAACCCATTCACCCATGCACCTACGAGCCCAAATATGTAATTAGTTTCGGAATCCGACCCCAAACCGAGGTCTAAATTTCTAAATTTGCAAAATTCCCAATTTTTCCAAAAATCCCTAATTCTACCATGAAAGAACAAGATTTAGGGCAAACAAACTAATGGGTGTTGATGGAAATTAAAGGAAATAAGTTAAAGAACACAAACCTATGATTTAGTGTTGAAATCCCACTTCAAAAATTGCTCTAGGTCGAGTTATAGAGATGAAATATGAAATTTGGGAAGAAGTCCCATTTTTGAAGTTTGATTTAAAACACTGTATAGGTCTTCATCGCATTTGCGATAGACCTGCCGTATTTGCGAATTATTGTGGCCAGAAGGGCCTTCGCGTTCGCAAAGAGCTGCTCGCGTTCGCGATATTCTGTCCCCCTTGACCATCGCGTTCGCGAGCCTGCGACTACGTTCGCGAAGAACAGCCCCCAATGCTTCGCATTGTCGATCATGGCGACGCGTTCTTGATGAACAAACCCCTCCCCATCCAAGGTTTCCCTTCGCGAATGCGAAGAAGAAAAACCAGAAACACTGACAGCACCAAAACACACCAGATTTTCTAAGTGCCAATCATCCCGTAGCCTATCCAAAACTCACCCGAGCCCTCAGGGCTCCAAGATAAATATGCACACAAGTACAAAAATATCATACGAACTTGCTCGTACAATCAAATAGCCAAATTAACACCTATGACTATGAATTTAGCATCAAATTGCATGAAATTTTCAAGAAAGTTTCAAAACTTCTATTTTCTCAACCAAAGGCCCGAATCACGTGAAATCAGTCCCGATTCTCACCAAAATTCACATATAAGGTATAAATATCATAACGGACTTGTACCAGAACCCGGAATCACAATGCAGACCCGGTATCAACAAGATTAATTATTAACCAAATTTTTGAAACCTTTATAATTTTAGTTTAACAATTTTCATCAAAATTTATTTCTCGGGTTAGGGACCTCAGAATTTAATTCTGGGCATACGCCCAGGTCCCATATTTTACTAAGGACCTACCGAGACCTTCAGAATACGGGTCCCGGTCCGTTTACCAAAAATATTGACCGAAGCCAACAAAAATCAACTTTTTAGGCAAAAATTGTTATTTCATAAAATTTCCAAATAAAAGCTTTCCGGATTCATGTCCGGATTGTGCAAGCAAATTGAGGAGAGATAAAATGAGGTTTTACTATCGCAGAACACATATTTGATTTCTAAAACAGAAGATGACCCTTTAGGTCATCACACTTTGAATTTACTCTTTTTTCGTTAATTTAATTGTTGTTA
>MU722544.1:3119-27749 GCA_026770625.1 Nicotiana glauca
GAGTCGGTAAATTTGTATGAAGCATAAACAGAAGGGATTCCATCAATAGGGGAAGTCATTACCTTAGCTTGTCTCTCATATTTGTCTACAATCTTAGTTATTAGTTATAGCTTGTTATTTTTCTACAACTTTAGTTCATAAAGAAACCTCAAACGGTGATTCAAAAGTCTTTGGAAACTGGTTCTAAAGAATTTAGTGGGTCTAAAGGTAGCAGTTGATAGGTTGACTCTCTGTGGATTCGACCCTGGGCGTAATACTCAGGTTTTACTTGCAGTGTCCGCAGAATCCTATTTAGAGGATATACTTGGGCGTGACCAACGCGCAAAAAGTGTATCCTTAAGACTAGTTATATGAGAATAATTCCTTCGCAGGATATTTTGCTGTTTTGCACTATAAAGACTACTTTGTGTGGCGTTTTTACGCAAAGTTTTGAATCCAAGTTACCACTAACTTCCCCTTTGACAATGGCCTGATATATGTATTTAACAAGTCTTTTTTTTATTTTATTTTTTTATAAAGTTCTTCTTGTTCTTCTTTTCTCTTGGCCTGACAGTTTAATTAGTATTAGCAGTCTTCAGTAACTACTATACTTTCAAGGAATCAATATTTTTCCTACAACGTACCAAAGATAATTTCTAACACTTAATGCCTCTCCGATTTTGAAAAAATCATTAGGGAGTTCTTTTGTTAATGAAAGAGCTTTAAGGTGATTGTAAACTTTTTTTATAATAAAACAAAAATCATTCAAGATCTCATAGGGTGTCTACACCAAATTAATAATTTTATGAACGTATTTCAATACATGCTTCTACCACTTAATCATGGTTAATGAATTTATATTTTTACTTTATTAAATCACTTAACAAAAATAATATTTTTGAATGCATTATAATTAGCAAAGGATCCACTTTATATTTAATCCTGATAGAAGTTTTCCTCTTTAACTGTAATAAAATAAAATGATGAGTACCGAACGAAACACAAATAGAAGGAATATGCTGTTATTTTTGACAGATAATAGTCGTTACAACTTAGAGAAAGCAGGACTCCTAAGTTTTTAAGAGACAGAGACACCAATAACATCGTGACAACTAAGCTAAACGAAACATCCAATTAACAATAGGAGCTGCGCGTAATATAAAACCAGCGCTATTTTTACTGTCTCAGTAGTTTCTTCCCTATTTTGACTACTTTGTGCGTAAGGGGAGAGAGAGAGAGTGAAGAATCCAATGGGATCGTATCTTTCAAGTTTGCTCGGCGGAGGCGCGGCGGAAGCGGCAGAGGCAGAATCAGGATCGTCGTCAGAACCGTCGCGTGTGATTGCTTTTCATTCGTCCAATCGGTGGCAACTTCACTTCAATTCCTCCAAGCAATTAAATAAACTGGTATCACTCTAATATCTATTCGCGTTTTGCAAATTTTAGGGTTTAATTTTGAGAGATCTGATTTCGATCGATTACCCTAATTGCCAGATAGTAGTGGATTTTGCGGCTACATGGTGTGGGCCTTGCAAGATGATGGAACCGGTTATTAACGCCATGTCTGCCAAGTATACCGACGTTGACTTCGTCAAAATTGACGTCGATGAGCTCTCAGTACGTGAAATCCGAAAGATAATTAACAATATACATATTATTATGGCAAAATAGAAATTGATTTAAAATTTGTAGATCCAGCTATAATTCAAGCAATTGATTTTGTTTATTTGATGTTTAAAATAAATAGGATGTAGCACAAGAGTTTGGAGTGCAAGCTATGCCAACATTTTTGCTGCTGAAGCAAGGCAAGGAAGTAGAGAGGGTGGTCGGGGCTAAGAAAGATGAGCTCGAGAAAAAAATTCTCAAGCACAGGGAAGCTCCTAAATTTGCTGCCTAGTAATTATCGAGCTAAACTTCATATCCAATAAGCTAACAGAAAAAGAAAAGCATCATTTTTACTTTACTACCGTATTGTGATGTAACGTAATATTGGTGGGATTTGACTATGGTGGATCTCTTTGAAGTCTTTTCCAGTTTTTCATGCTATATTTTCTTCTGTGTGTGTGTTTTATCCTTCTCCGTCCCCACCCAAAAAAGGAATTGAAAACAATATTTCTAAGTTTGTGTTTGGAATGGTCTTATTTGTAATTTAATCCTGAACATGAGCTTTACATAAATGTTCATGTTCAGCAACTAAATGAAACCTAAAAACTCAATCAGTCATAAATAAGCAAATTAATGGCTTTCTTATTTCCCCTTTAGCCCCTTTTTACCAGTTTTCGCCCAATGATTCTATGGGTACTCTTTTTGTGCGTTTCCTACTTTGAATCTCCTTCGGCGCTTAATGTCTCGTTCTGTAATTTTCGGGAAATTGCTATACATACCATTATATTATACCCCAATGCTTTTTCTCGTTATTGTATAAACAGAATTCAAAACATAGCTGAAAAGAGAATCAGTAAATGACGTTAAATATGTGAAATGAGAAAAGAGTGTACTATTATCATTCTTCACATTTATTTCGTTGTTTTCTTTTAATTTTTCTGTTTTATCTTTGAGTTAACATAACAAAGAACAATTCCGAATAGCAATTTTGCTGAAATGACGTAAAGGTGTAGTAACATATTCAAAACAATCTTCTGCCTTCTCACTCGCACCCCACCGCCAGATTTTCGGCATGTCATTGGTTATGGAAAGATCAAAATGACACAAGATTTGGTAAATTCACATTTAGCGCTTTAGACTAACTTCAGATAATGTTTAAAGTAATCTAACGTATTGCCCTCATCCATCAGTCCATGGCTTTTTGACGATGTCACTTGTTATTGAAAGGTCAAAATGACGATTCTTGCTTCTTATCGACACATCACCTCACGAAGAGGTGTCTTCGTTAAGCGTGCATCTGCCCCTGCTCATATTTGGTCGGACAATAACAATTATTCAGGAACTTCTTGCTTCTTATCGACACATCACCTCACGAATATCAGTAGAAAGAGAATAGGCATAACTAAGCAAGAGAACAATGACGTAAGATTAACTAGCAAACAAGAATTCAAGGCATAGCACATTTACATTTAAGATTAACTCTGTTTATAAATGTAGGTTGTGAGCTTCCCCATTGGTGCTAAAGGTCACTGCAAAATTTTCTATTATCTACAAGAATGAATGACGGAAGGGAGAGAGAGCACTGTAGAAGAACGATAATCGACATTATAGCTTCTCTTCCGGAATTCTTCAGCTGTTACTGATTTCTTGATTTGATTGTGCAAAGCACTTAGAGGAAATAATCTCCAAACCTCAGTTTGATAGCAGAACCATCCAACAAGGAAAAAATTGTACTACTTTCCATTAGTGTTCCCATGTTTGTGGAATGGCCAAATTTTTACCAGGCGCTCTAGAACAGATGCACTTTTTGAGAAGTAGCCTGAGAATCCTTGTGGAGTTGATGGTGGTGGGAAATCTTCAGCCGGCATGGCAAAAGGACGAATCATATTTTCCATGTTTGCCAATGTAAGATATGAACCAATTTCTTGAAGCCTTTCAGGACCCATTATTGGCAGTGTGTGCTCTTGATGCCACGAAGCAGCTATCTCATCATTTTTCTGCAAATTAACCATGGAACGTAAATAAAGTTGGAGTTTCTCATTCCTAACACAGCTTTGCAAAAAATAATCGAAATGAGATGGCGTTACTGGTGGTTATATAGTCGGAGATTTATCGTAAAGATCAACTTTTCAATTACATTTCGTGAAATAGAAAGACACAATACCTCCTCCAGTGGCGATAGATCAGCACCACGGCTAAAAGCCATCTCTATGCGGAACCTTTTAGGGTCTTCCAGAGCCACCTGCACCAAATCGATACAATATGAATCCAGCAGACATCTACTATCAGGAGTTCCTCATCAGACGAAAACACTATTACATCACATGTTGCTAATCAAGTGTTCATCCCAGGCACTGTCTCAAACCAAAGAGTTTAAGTAGGAACTTTGCAAGATCTAAAATCTTCTGGAATATACTATACTTAATTCCTTATAAACCAAAGACTTCATAGTAGAGTCTATTCCTTAATTCTCAGACAACTAAAACATCTTCAGGAAACCTCTTTGCTTGCAAAACCATAAGAGGGGCAGGGGCGTTGAGGGGTCGGTTCTATTAGGAAGTTTCTGGCGAACTTCGGTGATGCTGAAAATAATTATCATCTTTTTTACTTACCGATAAAAAACGAGGATTACTATATAATTCCAGTTCTTTAAAACACTATCACATTTAAGAGAACTTCTTTGCTTGCATAATCCATAAGAAAAAGGTGCAAAGGTACAGCTGTGTAAAGTTTGCATAGTTCTCTTTCCCACCCACTTCTCCAAAACACCCAAAGAAAAACAGTTAACAGCTTGCATATATTTAAGGTGCACCAGAATACTGATTCACAACTTATCCTGCCTTCTCATTTTCTTTGTGCTTCAGTAGTATAAATAGATGTACGAACCTCTGTGTTCTCGAACATCCTCAGTACAATATAACTCATGTAATCCAGCTCCTTGGTATTAAACAAGCGATCCAAAGCATTGTCGCACACAAGGCTGGCCTCTTCTTGAAGAGACTCATCCAGGTTGCAATAACGAAGAACATTCATCAAGGAATGAATATGCGACTCCTGTCGAGTCAAACAATTGGTAAACCAGAATTTGGAGAAGTGAAGACGAGATGGGAAAAAGAGAAAATAACAGCAAGCAAAATGTTAATAGCACTACAGTGTCTCAACAACTCTAATCATATAAAATAAGCAGAGTTAATAAGTTCAAAGAGAGAAATACCACATTGCAGACATATTAAATTGTTACATAAGACAGAATGAGTCAGCTGAAGAAAAATGAGAAAATTCTTTGAAGTGATAGATTATTCTCATTCACACATCAACTGTTTATAAACTCCAAAGTTTGAATTAACCATCCATGTTTTGATAAATTAAAGTTGATTTAGAGTTTGATCTTTGCTAACTAGTTTTTGCAGTAATTAAGTTATGTGAACCATCTCAACTAAAATGTTAAGCTAAAGAGGACATTTTTATTTATCTAATAATGTTGATCTTCAAGATGATGCTCACGTGTGAGAAAAGTTTCCTTGGGCCAAAAGTACGTACAACAGCTAGAAAATAACAGTAGAAAACTAGAAAATTCAGTTGCAAGTTTCCACTTACTGATGTAAAGTACAGGCGTGTTCGCACATGTCTTTCAGGTGTTCTGACATTTGCATACCTGAAAAAGGTAAAGCACGAAATAATCAAATACAATATAAGAAAGTATTCTGCAATCTTATCTTGATTTACAAAGACACTTCTAGATAAAAACTAAAATAACACTGGGATATAGAAGTTCATTGAACATCTAATTAAGTGAACAAGAGGGGGACCACATACTTCGGATCTAAGCGGTACTTAGTCTCTTTGTCATCATCATCATCTTGATCCATGGATCTCTCACTATTAAAGCTAGTTCTTCTAGACTCTTCATTCCGAGTGTGAGGCTTGGTATGGTGCTCTGTATCTTCCTTTGTTGTCTTATTCACTGCCAAATGATTGTCTTGGCAACCTTTCAACTCAGCCACACTTAGAGCTTCTTCACGGGTATTCCTTAGATCAATCATAATTTTACCCAACAAGCGGCGAGCAATCTGAATAAACAACTCATAAATTATGCATTGATAACTATATAAGCCTGCACTATCATAACAAGTTGTCATATAAATGCAAACATATTACACAACCCATCTATCATTGCATTCTGGTTAAAAGCAGTGGATCCAAGATAAGCTAATGTGCGACCTCAAACTTAGTACGTAATGGTTGCCAGAGTTACGGTTATTGTAGTGGACAAGAAGCAATACACAAACTACTCTTCCTCCAATACAAGCATAAGCTTCTAATTGTTAGAAGCAGGCTTTAATTTACTTTACCACCAGTCAATCAAACATGTTGACTGTTCATTCTCTCATGACGTTATAGTGCAACTACAACTCTAGCTAGGTAAAATGATTGATTTTCACTGCCTTCCTTAAGCACACCTTGACCAACAGCAATGGAGAAGAGCTATATCAAACTTATTTTTTAGCAAAGTCAAACTCAAACCAGCATGTAAAACGGCATTTATAATTAGTAGTCTCAATTCCTTACTGCAGACCATTGATAAGAGACAAGAAACTGTGAAAGCTGGTGAACCAATTCTAGCTTCAGTGGACATTAATATTTGACAAGATGTGGAGGTCCAACTGCCAAGCTCCTAAAGATACCTAATAGATATACCAGGAACTCTTAAGCACAGCACAACTTGCCCAGACTTCTTTAATAACTATAGACTACCCCATTCAAATTAAGTTGCGAAATCTGAGAGTGCCAATAGTAGTGGCCAGTGAGTAGGTGGTACAAAATGTTATATGTTACTGTCTATCCAACAATAGGTAGAAAGATAGAACACATGAAATCTTTCTACTACAGATAAAGGAAAACACCGAGAAATGGACATTGCTCTAATGTAAGATGTTTACCTTTGATCCAATCTTTAACTTCTGCTTTGGATTTATCCCGTATTCATTTGGAATAACACCATCTGCAAGTAGCTGAAACTCAAAAACAATCATACTTTCTTTTAGAAGTCGGACAGGATAACTCTTAAGAGAACTTTGCAAGACCCTAGTATATTTGAAAAAATAGAATTTGAGGAATACGGGAGACAACAGGCTCGTAACCTAAAGACTCGGAAAAGCAGCAATGCCATATACAAGTGTTGCTACAGAAAAAATTAAGATTAGTAATATGATACCAGACTTTTATCTTGTTCTGGAGTACTTTTTTCCATTTTTTGTCGGTGGGGTGGGGGTGGGGGGCAGCGAGCAAGGGTTTGGAGTTATCAGTTCTTTTTCTAAGAAGCTACTCATGTTTGTAGCTGATCCTTATTGTACCTGAGCAACCGTAAAGAGTTCATCCAACCCCCCTAGATTCAGATGTGAATTGTGCAAAAGATCATACCTGTAAACAAAAGAAAAAAGTTCAATAGAACATTTAGTCAAGGACATAACAGACAAAAGCCAGAAGCTTGAGCATGCTCTTTCAGTGGCAATGTAGCATGTTGATAAAAAAAGAGAATAATATTCTTCATTAACCAAATATGCTAAGAATGTACAGAGTTCACTTACTTGCACGAGTCATAAACATCTGGAATTTGTGTGATATCAAAACGGCTGTATTTAAATATAGAGTGTTAGGGAAAACACCAACAAGGAAACCATTTTAATCCACAATGAGCAGATTGGTGAAGATCGGAAGGAGAACAATCCCAACAAATTAGCATCTGGGCACCAAAGGTCCAAGATGCAGCAAAACTTACTCTTCCGTTCATTATATAAATCCCTTTCTAGCATATGTTCAAGCTAAAAAAAAGTTAGATTAAGTTAGCAAAACTTACTCTTTCCGTTCATTATATAAATCCCTCTCTAGTTTTCTCCATCTTGCAAACATGAGTAGAAATCCCTCGCTACCACAAGGTAAACCCGCAGCAATACGATCAACATCAATATTTGTTTTACCAAGCGCTTTAGCTTGATCATAAGGTGGAATTACATCATATGGGCTTGTCTCTGCAAGTTCTTCATCCTCATCCTTGGCGAGAAGCCTCACTTGCTCTGTCACCTTCTTAGTATATTTCACCTGATTGCAAAATACAGATTAAATCAGAATAAAAATATGGAAAGACACAATGCAACATAAGAGAAGGAAAAGCACCAAAGAATAAATTTAAATGCTTGCAGTATTAGTTTAGTGAAATCAAGGATTCAGAACAAAGGATTCCACTTACAAGGAAAAGAAAGTAGAAGAGGGTAAGAAGATAAATATTCGACCAGAATCAGAAGATGAATCATGAAACTTATATTGATTTTTAGCAGAAGATTGATTCAACAGGAGATACACATTAATACTTTACCAATTTGGGCAGAAGTTCAGATGCATTAGGAGGAAGTCCTGCCCCATCAACCATCCAAGGTTTCTCTGATGATCCATTGTTATGAAGCATCCTTGTTCCAGAAGTAATTATGTCATTCAACCTTGCCTAAAGAGAACAAGGGGAGAGGTATTTTAATAGCAGAATGATAAAAGCATTTTTGTAAGTTGAAAGATCCTGCCTTTGTAAACAGGATTAAACTCAACTGTTACAGTGATCTATACTTTTTAATGCTTCAAGTAATTGCCAAACATACCCGTGCAATGGAATTACTGTATTCTTTGTTTTGCATAACAGCATCCACCAAAAAAATACTTCCTTATGGTGTTAGACCATATAATTTCAAAGGTTCTCATACACTTCAAATAACAACCAAACAACAACATGAAAAAGCAACAAAGTTGCAGCACATGCCTTGTCCTTCAATGTTAACAGTATAACGAAGCAAGCCTACACCCTAGACTGGCTCCAGGTTGGATACAGACACTGAGCCTAGTCATTATAAAGAACACTAAGTTCTAATGCATACTAAGACCACTCACAGATAGAACTATCTGATCAAGCTAGGTGTCCGAAAATGGCAAGATAACTATGTGCTTGTAGATTTGAACACAGTGTAAGGAAAAGAACCTTAGCGTCTTCCATTTCGATACTGGCATTGTCTAGTCCATCAAGCATAGAAGAATCCTTGCTAACCAGCGACACCTTCAAGTGAAGAAGAAAACACATACTTCAATCTTCTCAGTTATAAGAATCGAACTCAAGAAGCATACCCTTATAACAACACACAAACCAGGATTGGTGTCAATTGTCCTTCCAAGTCAAGTAGACCTTTGGCGAATGCAGCGGCAGACATCTGCCGACATAACATGCATAATGCAAACTCAACATCAGAGGACAAAACAAATAGCCAAGGACATGTATGAGAAAATTGACAAACCAACCAGGAAAAAAATTAGAAAACAAATGGATAAAGACTCAGATACTAAGATTACTAAGTAATTATTGAGCAAAAGTAAGGAACTAACCTGCACACGGCCCTCATCGGAGCTGTATATTTTTAGGTCATGGCGATATGTACTATGGAGGCGAAGGAGGCCTGTACCTTCACCTGTGGTTCAAAGCAGAAGGAGATTAAGAGGCAGAAGCACTGAGCCTACCACTCAACCCCTAATACCCAATTTGATCAAATAGGAACAGGGTAGCTGCAAAGCTTTGATACACCATTTTCAAAGATTATGCAAAATAAACTTTTCTAATACTGTTAAATTCTAGATGCTTCATCTGGAAGTAGTTTATCTGAAACTTTCTTAAACCTCATTTGGCAATAGATGATGCAAAGGAAGATCTGATTTTGTAACTTTTGGAAGTTAAATGAAAGATAAGGGCACCAGCCAACCTGGATACAAGTTATTCCGGAAGTATCTTCCAAGCTCTTCAGCCTGCCAAGAAATTTCATGAAAGCAAAAAAGAAAGGTTTTGATCCATGACACAAGGAAAATATTCACTTCAACAGGCCGAGCTAGTTCACGATATAATAAATCATAATTAGGCATAATAGAACCTGCTTTCTGCCAGCATGAGTGAGAACACCTCCATATTTTAGAACCATAAGAGCTTCAACAGGCCGTTCTTCTTCACCTTCACCATTTGACTTGGAAACTTTAGCCCACTTTAGCGGCTTTAACTGAACCTTTCTATAAATGCCAGAAAAATGTCCTCCCTGCAATTCAGATTAACATTTTAACAATCAACAATAACTGAGAAAATTGAAAGAAGAAAAGTATTAACTGCACCAGCTTCCATTTAAAGCCTACTTAGAGATGTCACACAATCAATGCTAACATGTATATTTTCTAGCATTTTCTCCTATACCAATTTTTGATATTGCATATTGCCAGATGTATAGTTCAAGAAAATAGTATTGACCTCCTCAAGAACAGCTTTTACTTGACGAAGTTTCTCAGCATGCTCAATGTCTTCAGCTTCACTATCACTTTCCCGACCAGGCCTACACAACAAGAATGAGCAAGAAAACCATTTTTGTTTCAACACAAATTCCATCAGCAAATGACATTCCTTTAGCTTTAGCACATTACAACATCACCCATAAGACAAGAAAACTAGAAGTGAGTCAGGACAAATTGAATAAATTGGATCAGTTGTTATATTTACAAGAGTGACCACCTTCTCTCTACCTAGTCTGCAGAAAATGTTTTGTTCTTAAGGTCAATTTAATAATCATATCTAACTTAACCTCTGTAGTTTTATAAAATTGACTTCAAGAAATTATGGAGAACTAAAGATCAGTATAATCAGTACAAGGAACGGAATGAGAGGAGCGATAGCAAAGCCAAGCTGTATAAAAGCAGCAGCCTATCAACAGGTCCATCAATAAAAGTAGAGGTCTTTTCGCCTAAGGGAGTCAGAGCAACATGGACAATGATAGGCTTGATTAACAACTAGGAAAGCTATTCTACATAAGGAAAACATTACAAGCGATCGCAGATATCCATCTGTGATACATAGATATACGATGTTGGAAATGGTAGAAACTATACAGCATAATGCATTCAAGTAACAGGTTGAAAAGCACAAGTGTGCAATTTCACGGCCATGAAAACAGTAATGTATCTATCTCGCTGCCCAAAACATAGATTTCTAGTTTGACTAGGCACAAGATTAAAACTAGAGTTAAGATTATCTCCCTCCCTCCCTCTGCTGGTTAGAGTAGCTATGCTGAAAAACTCCTTAAGAGGCACTATTTGGAGAAATAAAGTCCCCCCCCACCTACCCACCCACCAAAGTCTCACAGCAATCACGAACTAAATAGGTTGAAAAAATGCAAAATCAAATGAAGTAAGTTATTAGAGCATAAAGAACATTATCTTTGTTTGAGGGGTATGAAGCTACAAAAATCAAATATGAGATAAAGAAATCAATGTGATTATACAGACTCTTTAAGTATCAGAGTCTCACTTACCTAGAACGTGGTACCAGCGCTCTGGTGGCATCCAAAAGATCTTGCAATTGCACAGCACTTTTAAGCTTTGTCTGCGCAAGATTTAAAAGCAAAAGAACAATATTGATCATCTAAAACGTTGAGAAGGATAGAGAAAAGCAATTGTATCATGAAAGCAAAGAACCACCTCAGATCTAGGTTTACCGCCATTGTACTTTAACATCAAATTTAAGAGTTTTTCCTCCGTAACCTTCAACTTCACTTTCTGCTTTGGAGTTCTATCACCACTGTTCCAGTTGATAATGGTTAAGTAAAGGAGAAAAAAGATTCTTACCTGCAAGGGTAATATACATAAGAAGTATGTCTTACTGCCGAATAATTGCAACTACACATCGTAGCTCCTCTGATTGTCCAAATGTCCCGAGCCCACTTCCTTGACGTGTTAACCCCTCAGAAGGCTGAACTGGTTCATTGACTTTCCATGGTAAAGTTGGTGGGATTGTCGATGAAAGATGTGGAGCTTTTGCGTCTAGAAGCATCTTCCTCAACACACAAGCAGCATCATCATAGTACCTTTACTCAAGCATCGTTGCAAGAACTATCTTTAGGACCAATCAAATGATGCACAAACTGACGATACTACCAGTCATATAGCTGCTACTATTGTGATTACACAAACCATACAGATTTAAGATGACAGTAAGGATATGTTATGATGATACACCAACAGCAGTAACACTAAAAAGGCAAGAAGAATTCTATAAACCCAAAATACATGCAGTACGAATGAAGGTCCCAAACAAGCATGATACAACCTAACAATAAAAAATGATAGAAAGTTGAACAACAAGTTCTAGTCATTCTTTTATTTTTTTGATAAATTCTAGTTGTTGAATAATACAACATGAATCAAATGTCACTAGTGTAGTAAGATGCATAAAGTTGGGGTTGTAATACTTTTCCATTGCACTCTCTGGGTGCTATTCATTAATAAAATTTTCATTACATTTTCAAAAAATAAAAAAATAAAAAAAAAGATGTTCACCGATAAAAGATAATTGTTCTCTAAGTTTCTTCGTAAAAGCATTCTACCTAGATGGAACAGATATCAGGCAGGGGAAGGGAGGGAAAAAGAGGCATGCATCTTAAGTCAATTAAGGTTATTAATCCCAAAAAATATTGTTTTAAGAAAAAACCTACAAGTGAACCTATTGGTATTGACATGTTCACTTTTTCACATATTTTAGGTTCAAGTATTTCCTTTTTTATTTTTTTTTCCTGCTGACTTTCGTTCTTCCTTACAGTGTTGGTCATTACTGGTACTACATATGCTAGGGGCCCTTACATCACTTTGCACAAAAGTAGAAGAGGCAATATTCACTGGGATAATGACTTTCATCAGTGGATGCATTCTAGAACTGGTCAACCGAAACCCCTGTCTTTTTCCATGTATAATATTATATGAGTGTTTCGCTTCCATTGTGTTTCGTTAGGTTTACATATGTAGGTCTTTTGAGATGACTTCTTCAACGTGAGTTTAGGTCTACTTGGTACCCTTTGAACATCCTTATTCATCATATTGACCCACCTACAGACCTTTGTTGTCTTTAAGACTACCTTAATTATGAAACTGATAAGAGGAAAGCTTAAAATACTGATTAGATTGGACTATATGTCTCATCTAATTGATTTTTGGGGAAGATGAAGAAACTTACTTGTAAGAGTTCTTTACAAAGCTCCAGCCATTCACATCACAAACATATGAACGCCCGTCACTGCGCAATAGATCGAAACCACAAACCTGAAATGAAGGAAGGGTAATTTCGTTGGTTTGTTTTCTCAGTGCACATGGAGAAACGAAGATACTGTTAGCGGAAACGTAAAATAAAGAACACAAGATTTAACGTGGTTCGGATCAAAATAATCCTACGTCCACCAGAGAACAATTGCCTTTCTATTATTTACAAAGGAAGGGGAGATTTCCCAATTACACTTAAGAGAATTTCTCTCTTAACTCTCTACTCACTACAATATATTGTATTGTTTTTGGGATGGTTTCTACAAATAAAAGAGTGCATCTATTTATAGAGGTAAGGACCTCCTCTTGATGTCATTGGTGACATCAAACTACCTCCTCTTGATGTCATGGGTGACATCAAAGGAGGAAGCTTCCTCCTAGCATTCATGCCAACTCTTTCCACCAACTCTTCCAATTGGCATGCCATTGTTGACTAAACATAAACCAACATTTTCAATCTCCACCTTGGTTTGCGTTTCGAGCGTGCGTGTGAACAACTCTGGCCAAAACTTCTAAGCTTACTGGGCAATCCCGTTGTAAGAAACAAGAAGAATCAAACCATGGTTGAACATACCACCTCCACCTAACAACTGTTCTCTTCGGAGTTGCATCAGTTGATGCACACCCCCGCCAAGTCTTTGCAGTGTGCAAACTTAGCGAGCGGGACTATCTTGGTCAACATATCTGCAGCATTATCGTCTGTGATAACCTTCACGACCTTGATAGTTCCCTCTTCAACAACATCTCGAATAAAATGAAATCTGACATCAATGTGTTTAGTGCGCTCATGAAATCTCTGATTTTTCATTAGATGAATAGCACTCTGACTATCACATCTAAGAGTTGATTCTAGCTGAACCAAACTCAATTCCGCTACTAAACCTTTCAACCAGATAGCTTCCTTCATCGCCTCCGCTGCTGCCATGTATTCTGCTTCTGTCGTAGACAAAGCGACAATCGACTGCAGAGTCGACTTACAACTAACGGCGCTGCCAACGAGGGTAAAGATGTATCCAGTTGTGGACCTTCTTCTGTCAAGATCTCCTGCATAGTCAGAATCCACATAACCGAGAATTGAAATACCTCCACCACTTTTTCGAAAGGTCAGACCAACACCAGAAGCTCCCTTGAGATATCTCAATATCCACTTGACAGCTTCCCAATGCCTCTTTCCTGGGCTGGACATGTATCTACTTACCACACTTACAGATTGAGCAATATCTGGATGTGTGCATACCATAGCATACATAATGCTACCAACTGCACTGGCATAAGGAATCTTTGACATATGCTCCACCTCATCCTCGGACTGAGGCATTTGTAACTCTGAAAGTTTAAAATGAGGAGCTAATGGTGTACTTACAGGCTTGCACGTATGCATATTGAATCTCTCGAGAATCCTTTCAATATACCTCTTCTGAGAAAGATGTACAACACCGTCTTCTCTTGAAATCTCCATACCAAGGATTTTCTTTGCAGCTCCTAAATCCTTCATGTCAAATTCCTTACTCAACAGTTTCTTCAAAACATTTATCTCTGTAATGTTGTTAGCAGCAATAAGCATATCATCAACATACAACAGTAAATAAATCATTGAGTTACCAGACATCTTCTTGTGATACACACAGCTATCAAATGCACTCCTTGAGAATTCATGTATAGTCATGAATGCATCAAACCTTTTGTACCACTGTCTAGGGGATTGCTTCAAACCATACAAAGACTTCTTTAGTTGGCATACGTGATCTTCTTTTCCCTCAGCTAGGAAACCTTCAGGCTGATCCATATAGATTGTCTCTTCTAGATCACCGTGTAAGAAAGCAGTTTTGACATCAAGCTGTTGAAGCTCCAAGTCAAATTGTGCAACCAATGCTAGTAGCACGCGAATTGAGCTATGTTTCACGACTGGAGAGAAAATTTCATTGTAGTCAATTCCCTCCTTCTGACTGAAACCTTTTGCAACCAATCTCGCCTTAAACCTAGCATCTTCCACTTCAGGAATTCCCTCTTTCTTTCTGTAGATCCACTTGCATCCAACTGTCCTCTTCCCCTTTTGTCTTTTCACTAAGACCCATGTCTGATTCTTGTGAAGAGACTCCATCTCTTCCGTCATGGCTAACCGCCATTGTGCAGCATCCTTGCAAGAAGTTGCTTCAATATACGAGGAGGGCTCCAGATCCTTAATCTCTTCTTGTGCAGCTACGAACGCATATGCAATCAAGTTTGCTTGATTTATAAGGCGTTCCGGTTCTCGTGTCTGCCTCTTCTCCCTCCCCTTCGCAATTGTGTATGGTTCATTGACAGCAAGTTCTTCAGGGTCTACATCTTCTGACTCATCTTTAACCTGAGTCTCTTGATCCTTTTCCTTGGCAAGCTCCACCGGAGGCTCCACCTGCTCGTTGTTCTTGTTTCCTGAAAACTCCACGAAAACTTTACGGGGATCAAGTATAGAGGATTCATCGAAGGTGACATCTCTACTAACTATAAATTTGAGTAAAGACAAACACCAAAGTTTGTACCCTTTTACTCCATCCATATACCCTACGAATATGGCCTTCTTAGCCCTTGGTTCAAGCTTTCCTTCATTAACGTGATAATAAGCTGGACACCCAAATACTCGTAAGTATGAATAGTTAGAGGGTTCACCTGACCATACCTCATTCGGAGTCTTAAAGTCAATTGCCGATGCTGGAGATCGATTGACAATATGAGCAGCAGTGTGAACTGCTTCAGCCCAAAATACTTTGGACATTTTGGCTTGTATGAGCATACAACGAGCCTTTTCAAGAAGAGTTCTGTTCATTCTCTCGGCAACTCCATTCTGCTGTGGGGTATGCCTGACCGTCCTATGTCTTGAGATCCCATGAACCTTGCATAATTCGTTAAACTCTTCATTGCAAAACTCCAAGCCATTGTCTGTGCGAAGATACTTGATTTTTCGCTCCATTTGATTTTCAACCAAAATCTTCCACTCTTTAAATGCTTCAAAAGCATCACTTTTTGCCTTCAAAAAATGCACCCAAACCTTTCGTGAGAAATCATCAATAAAAGTGAGAAGATACCTCTTTCCGCCCTTCGATGGAAGTTTAGAGGGACCCCATAAATCTGAATGGATGTAGTCTAGCACTCCTCTTGTCTTGTGTTTGCCAGTGCTGAAGCTGACCTTCTTCTGCTTCCCTAGAACGCAGTGCTCACAGAAGTCAAGTGTGCTGATCTTCTCACCTTCCAAAAGGTTACGATTGCTCAACATCTCCAGTCCACGTGCGCTCATATGACCCAGTCTCATGTGCCATAGTCTTGCCTTGTCATCATTAGATAACTGCACTGTAGATGCATTTGCAGAGCCAACAATGGTGCTTCCGGCCAATGTGTAAAGGCCGTTCTCCAGCTTGCCTTTCAGCATGACTAAAGAACCTTTAGTCACCTTCATAGTTCCTGCTTCGCTCATGTACCTGTAGCCTTGTTCATCCAGAGTACCCAAGGAGATCAAATTCTTCTTCAGATCAGGAACATGACGGACTTGTGTAATAGTCCTCACGACTCCATCATGGCAGCGAACTCGCACTGAGCCAATGCCAACTATTGCACAAGTTGCATTATTGCCCATTACTACGGTTCCTCCACTTTTCTCATAGCTGCTAAACCAGTCTTTTCGGAACGTCATATGCAGAGTACAAGCAGAGTCTAACACCCATTTGTTTCCATAATTACTATTATTACACGATGTTGTTAGTACATATTCATTATCAAAATCATGTACCTGTTCAACTGTAGATGCACTCGCCTTTTCCTTGGACTTTGACATTGGGCAATCTCGTTCAAAGTGCCCCTTCTTGCCACAACCCCAACACTCTGTATTCTTCTTGTTCACACGAGACTTTGATCTGTACTTTGATTTGCTCTTTCCCTGTTGGCTAGTCCGGCCTCTCACAAAGAGCCCACTTGCCTGGTCATCTCTGTCTCCTTCGATGTGCCTCCGCACATCACTAGAGTTAAGTGCCTGCCGCACTTGCTCAAGCTTGATAGGCTCCTTGCTATACATCATTGAATTCTCAATATCACGATATCCTGAAGTCAATGAAAATAGCAAAGCACATGCAAGCGTCTCCTCCTCCCTTTTAATTCCTGCAATCTGTAAGTCCATGACAAGTTTATTGAACGCATCTAAATGATCTTGTAACGAAGTACCTGACCCCATCTTAAATGTGTGAAGACGCCGTTGTAACAACATCCTTGTTGTCACTGATCGGTCTTGGTATAACCCTTCTAGCTTTTCCCATAACTGTTTGGCCGTCTCTTCGGTACCTGTACTCACTTCACAAAGCACGTTAGGTGCAAGGGATAGTTGGATTGCACTCAATGCATCCCCTTCAATCTTCTCCATGTCGGGAGCTGATGTATCCTTAGGATACTTTCCGTCAATAGCATGGATTGAACCTTCCCTCCGCAGTAACGCCATCATCTGGATCTTCCAGATGTTGAAGTTGTTGCGTCCACTGAATCTATCAATTTCAAACTTCATGGAACTCATCTTTGCTTGTTCTTCCTCCTTGGATCGTTATGAATCCTGTCGCTCTGATACCAATTGTTAGCGGAAACGTAAAAGAAAGAACACAAGATTTAACGTGGTTCGGATCAAAATAATCCTACGTCCACCAGAGAACAATTGCCTTTCTATTATTTACAAAGGAAGGGGGGATTTCCCAATTACACTTAAGAGAATTTCTCTCTTAACTCTCTACTCGCTACAATGTATTGTATTGTTTTTGGGATGGTTTCTACAAATGAAGGAGTGCATCTATTTATAGAGGTAAGGACCTCCACTTGATATCATTGGTGACATCAAACTACTTCCTCTTGATGTCATGGGTGACATCAAAGGAGGAAGCTTCCTCCTAGCATTCATACCAACTCTTCCCACCAACTCTTCCAATTGGCATGTCATTGTTGACTAAACATAAACCAACATTTTCAGCATGCCATTGTTGACTAAACATAAACCAACATTTTCAGATACATTTAGTCAACACCATCATAGGGAAAAAGGGAAACATTATCCAGCGTATATGCTTCAGCCTTGGGATCTCCATGTATCTCCAAACCCCGATAAAAAGGATAAACCATGTCTATTTGGCAGAGAAAGGAAGAGAAAGCCATAATAAATCTAGTTGAATATTCATTACAGAATCATATCTTATAAATATAGGTTACGAGGACATCAGTGTCATCTATCTTCTGCAGTTGGACTATCAAGCACATGCAACGAGATATTAGAGGCCAAGAAAGTCAACTTCTAATTGACTGTGAGATAGTGGACACTGGACAGTCAACCTACTCAAAATAGCTGCAACAGTTTCCACCATGCTTGTTGAAAGTAAAACAACATCCTACACCAATATGTGTTGACATGTAATAGACTTAGGTGGACTTACTGCTTGCCTAAAGGCTATGCAAACTTCTCTGGCCATTTGCTTCTCTGTAGGGGTAAGTAGAACAGGATATCGAACCTGCAAAATGAAGCAACTTTCAATAAGCAAATAAGTTTCTATAGCAACTTAAAGTGATTGTACTCACTATTTCACACAGTTTAATCTAAATGCTGAAAGGATAACACTGGACCCCCAAAATTTCCATATGAGAGGAAGAGAAGCTCAGTACTTTGACAAGTCCTTTTTTTTTTTGCCCAAACCCCGAACCACACTTATCGCCTCCCAAGGCAACAATGGTTTTAACTCAAACCCCAAGCATAATAGTTGGACCAGAGGAACTCTACCACTAAAGTGACCATCTCTCATCACTTTGTTAAGTTCTTAATTTGAAAGGATCTTTAGGGGGATATAAGTGTGTCTCTCACTGTCTCACATAGCGCAAGAGAATGGATAAAATTCAATGGGTGAAGAAGATGATACTATCCTTTCCTGTTCTTTTCTTTGTTATTTGGCAACGGGCCTCCAAATTAGAGAACATGAAAAAATAGGGAGAGTTATGTTGAAGAAATAACTTACTTCTTTCCCATCAGTATTTCTCATTACAACACCATCAACAACAGGAGATTTCCTTGCTTCTGCATGTGCGTAATCTGGCCCAACTGTATACACCTATGTAAATATAAGAAGAAAACTCAAGTCATGGGATAAGCTACAAAATTTTTGACACAATGCAAAAACATGTGCATGGTTACTCCTACCTAACAAAGACACTTGACAGGTTTAAACCAAGTAGTAAATCCAGGAAGCTACGACCTGTTATGAGGGTTGCTTAGGACAAATATATAAGATATATCTATGGTATGTAACTTACCCCTCTTCTTTTATTTTTGAGGGGATGAGAGTTGAACTGCACACATGTACATGCAAAAATAAATTCTCTCAGCCTCCTTTCCCCTGACTCCCTTAATGAAAGAGCTCAAAAAAGCTGTGTTTGTCGGATCCTCCAAAAATGACGCCACACCCATGTCGGATGCTCCAAAAATGAATTAAATTTTGAAGGATCCAACACACACCTGATGACAATTTTGAAGGATCCCAGTAACAAAACGAAACAGAAGAAACTTTTATCTGATAAGTGAATGAGAAGGACATATAGCTTAGATAATCATGTACAATATGCACATGCTCATTTATGAACTTGAAATTTTTAGTTAGTTCCTGAAGTCCCATGATGTATATGCAAATGTTTGAACATATTTATAGTTTCTTCTCACCAAATCAAGTCCATACACCAGCCATAAAGTGACTTATGTCCTAACTTATTAGTATGCTTTTACCATACCATACGATAAATCAACGGGTAGATCCGAATTAACGGAAAAAGAGGACGACCTCAAGCCAGATAGGTGTTTTTCAAGTATATCTTTTCATAATAAACCAGACAAACAAATTAAGTGCGATTGCCAATTAAAGCAAAATCTTTCATGCAAAGATACTGAAGTACAATGTTACAAACCTTAACGTCTGTTCCTCCTGTGGGCATGAATTCCTCATATATGTAGGACCCTTCACGTCTCACTCTTCTAACCTCAGGATGGAACTCACTTGAGCGGTTACCAACCTGACGGAAAAGAAAGAAGTCAAATTACATTAATCAAAATTACATATTCTAACACGTGGGAAAGACAGATGGATGACATTAAACATCTTTTTCTGCAATGACAAATGGCTATTCACTGTGGATTTTGTTTGTAATCATTTTTGGGGTGCAACGAGTAATGGCGAGGATTGCCTAAGAACTCTTGTTGTGCCAGACTGGTTTTAAGGTCAAAAAGAAACTTATCATGATTTGGAAGCCATTCCAGTCTGTCCATGTAGGGTGATAAGGAGAGGAAGGAACCAACGATGCTTCGTAGATAAATCTACTGCTATCCAGATTTTGAAACATAAATGTCTTAGCAATTTAGCATTCTGGTTGAATTTTCCGATGTATACGAAGAGTTGATAGCAGTTTTTTAATAGTCGATAAATCTGTTGTTTCCAGCTTTCGATAGACAGAGGATAATGGACCCTCCCTCTACCCTTTCTCCAATTAAATGCCAGACATGTAGCGGCTACCACATATCCCTGTGCTGTACTACCTTTGCCGACCAGGCTGATGAACTAATTGCCCTAAGTTTCTTCTGGCATGCACATTTGAGTCTTGACCCCCTGCTTAACCTGAAATGAACTAATTGCCATTGGTTTCTTCTATGGTAAATTTTGTTAGCTCGTTACAGATTGAACAGATTTTGTAGTTGAAAAATTTCCCCATGATAGTATCCTGCACTACCTTAGTGTTTAGTTCTTACTATTTAATAAAATATTTTGCTCATCAAAAAAAAAAAAAGTTGGGGTGGGAGGGGAAGAGAAGGGGGGTGGGGGTTAAATACAAGGACTCTTGAAATAAATAAGATGCAGAGACGCAAAGGACGCTGGTCAAATCAAAATCTAATCAAGAAAACAATTCCAATTTTTCTTTTTAAGTAATATGTTACCTTTCGAAACAATTCCTTCATTCCCCCGCCAGCTGAACTAGGATAGTAAATCATTATTCTGTGGTCATCAGCTACATAAAAGCAAATAAGAGATTGATTTTTCCCTTCCTGAGTGGTATTTTTACAATATCACAAGTTCACCTTATTCACAAGCAGACAGCATTGAAAACAATTCCACGGTTCAAAAAGCCTGCAGTACTAATTGCAGTATTCATATGCAAGGGAAATAACAACTCTTTGAAATAACCAAACAGAACTTTAAATTGCATGTTACCAACAACAACCTAATAAGCATGAAATCTTAATCAAGAGGCATCATTGTTTCTCCAGCTATTATAATACCACCAAAGTGGTTATTTATCAAGGTATTCTGAGAATATGAGTCCTATCTTTTCATCTACTTGGCAAGCTGCGAAACACATACATTTTCATTCTAGTGAAAAAATATTAAAAAACTGATCATGCATAGAAAGAGAGACTGACCATTAACAGGCTTTTCCACAAAAGGTTTCCAAAAGCGATTCCCATGAACCTCAACAAAGTCATCATCTTCAACAAAATAATCCAAATGTTGGTGCGGTACTTCTCTGTGAACGCAAGCATACCTTGGCACAGGGATTCCATACATCTCAAGACGCTGAAATCTCACAATTAAAACAGAAAGGAAAATGTCAAAGTCATTTTCATTTTCAAGGAAAAGGGAAAATGCAAGGAAGGAGTAGCATAACTTATAGAAGGTTAGTTCAAAAAAATGCGCCCCCACCAGGGTAGAGTTGCAGACGCAATAAACTATTTAAAAGCAGCTTCTTCATTTCACATGTAGATTAAAGGGGAGAGCTCAAAAACTTGAAGCAAGAACAATGGGATTGGAAATACTAGGAAACATATGTCGAATTAAGCCTGATTCCTACTTTTGCAGAATATTCAGACAGATATGATGGAATAACCTTTTCTAACAATATCAGCATACACATTGACTCTTATAGTGTATAGAAGACAATACATTTCTTTTGAATCTTTGTACATATCTAGGTGAGGAAAATTTTGTTTCCAAGTATTGCCAGTCCAATCATAGATCTAGACAAAAGAAATTAGCCACAGAATTCTCCTTATCAAAAAGAAATAAAAAAACTCATACACTTTTCCGCTTCCCCTGAACGGCAGAAATAACCAAGAACTAATACATACCTCGTATACTTTCCTCCGATCATGAAGAAGGTATTGCGGTTCCAATTCATTCACAAGGAAAGGCCTAAGACAGAGGAGATAATTGACGATCATAAGTTGTCCACAGTGATGCCAAAGTTTATACAAGTGTGTTAAATATTTCTTTCCAACATTTACAGGGGAAAAACAAGAGGTTATTTTTTTACTTTTCAAAAAGAAGGTTCGATTAAGATGGCAAATTCTCATCATTACAAGACAGATATTTAACCTTGGAGCTTCATAACTCAAACAGTATCAGATCTTCTTGGTCTTGGGACCTTGTCTAGACAAAAATAATATGACCTGACAGTTGTTGTCATCATCACAAATATCAAAATTTCAAGTTTGATGATCAAGTAGTAACTTAAGAAACGTCTTTGCAAAAGAAATTAGTCAATTACGACACAAACCAAAAGCAAAAGTCTCACGACTTTTTTTTTTAATCTTGCATTATCTTTTCGATAAACTTTATCCTGCATTTTCTACTATCCTTAAACTCCTAATGAATGCTTCAGATCTGCCCGCCAATCATTTATGGCTTGCCAAAAGAATAAATCACAAACAACAGATCTTACACCAGAGCATAATACATGTTATCACACATGAGAAACCAAAAGATTAATAAGAAAAGGATTTGACAATCATTTATCACATAAAAAACCTTAACCTTGTTTTTTATGTTCAGACACACAAGTCTTGTGATTTTATACGGCTATAGACATGGGCTGGACTATTATAATCAGAGAAGAAGCTACAACACCAATGTTGCAAGTGTGATAAAGAAAATCCTCAACTTTACCGAAGTGTTTCGAAAGCAAATAAAATTTCCAGGACTACTACAATATCTCGTGCTAGCAGTTACTCTGGTGATGCCAGTCATAGATCATTTAAAATAGATATCAGAGGACGCAGAATAACACAAAAGTGAGCATGCCTGAACACTGAAACTACATACGGAAAAGGATGGATAAAACTTACTTTCTCAATGAAGCATATGCTTCTGCTTTCTTCAAAGGATATCCACTGGAGTAGAAGGCAATCAAGCAATCGCATATCGGCCAGCTGCAACCATGACAGAATCCACTAAATTAACATGGCTCATAGTATATAGTGCGGAAGGAAGACAAAACATCAAACTTAAAGCTAACGGGATGTGTAAGCCATCAAAAATACCTTATTACAGACACAATTTCTCAGGGAAAAGATGTAAAACTCAGTTCAACAAAAAGAAAGATTATAGAATACCAAGTAGCAATGGTATGTCAAGGTTGTTTCCAGGATTGTACCTCTCAATTGGATCCTCCAGAATAACTTTGTCACCAAAGTACATAACCTTCAAGTATAAAGTCCTAGTCAGAAAGATAATACACTTTTAACAACAAACTAGAAATGCACTCTGCAAAGTCAGTTCACCACTTAATCAATGGAGTATCACCATACTTTGAGTGATAAATTTCCAAGAAAACTACTTTTTACGAGACCCAATATCATAAGAAAAATGCTGAATCTTGGATAAGATGAATACTTAAAAATCATTACCAAGAAAAGTACTTTTCAGGAGACCCAATATTGCAAAAATGAAAGTTAGTTGGTTAATTCAGCAAATGATAGAATACCTCAAATTCACCAAATGATTGAAGTCTTTCAAGAATCTGTCCCATTGGAGCTGAGAAGACCTAAATTTGATCAAACAATTGAAAAGAATCAGTGGGGGGTTAATAATTGCTGGTAAGCTAATAAAGAATAAGTACAGCACTAATATTGTTGGTGCATGCTCTGCAATTGCAACCAATCAAAACAATAGAACAGAACCTCGGGGCCGCATTTCACCTTCTTTTCCATTACACAAACACCAACTGTAATCTTATTCTCAACAACACTGTTCTCTTCCACTTTCTTCATCATCTTCTTTTTCTTCTCTTTCTCTTTAACTTTCTTTCTCTCTGGCTGACTAAAAGCTCCAAGATTTGAACTTTTCTCAACCCCACTTCTCATTCTCTCTTTTTACTGCCATAAGCTCAAGAAAACAACAGATAAAAACACGTGTATGTATTTACATTATTTCGTAAAGAGTCCTCTTTTTTCATGAAAATAGTAAAAAGAGTCCGAAACAAGTATAAAGATACATACCCACAGATTCAAAAATCCCGTGTGGATAAAGGAAAAGGAGAAAAATAATGAGTGAAGACCCGAAATATCCGAAGTATATGCAAAATCTTGAAAATCTTTGCTAAAGCTTTAAGCTACAAACACATGGAGTCACGAGAACAGAGAGAAAAAGGCTGCTTCAAACCGCCACCAAGGAAAACAAAATACATTATTTATTGCTACTAATGGAGTGGTTACTATTGGTATTTATTATGTGGACCGTTAGATATACCAAAGTCCAATAGGAGTGGTCAATATTGTGGGGTAATATTGGATTCTGGAATATACATTAGAAAGTGAAAGACACCGACGTGGAAAGGTTTAGGATATAAGTACTAATCTTTAATCTTTAAAGATTAGTGGCTGCTTTATCCCTCTGTCACTGTAAGTTATAAAGGTGCAATGTCTTTTTGTCTATCATGTTCGTTTTTATAAAATAAAAAACTAAAATTAAAGAGTAGGTACGCAACTCGAGGCTTATAATTTGTCATTTTGTTAATATGCATTTTTATGCACGTGATCTCACCGTGGTATGTTTTTTTCTTTGGGGGGGGGGGGGGGTGGGGGGGGAAGGGA
>MU722544.1:28994-49034 GCA_026770625.1 Nicotiana glauca
GGGGGGGGGGGTGTGGGAGTGGAAGGGATCTTCACTTCTTCTTTTCTGTATATTTGGGATATCTTTTAAATTTCAATTTTTAAAATGTGGTTGAGGTGCATTTAGAAATTTTGAAGAGTTACTTAATTTTTCAAATGGGAATGACGTATGAATAAAGAAAAAATTGGGACTCATTGAGGCAATGAAGGGCCATCACCTCTATCCCCAAACAAACAGCATCCTTATGCCAAAAGCTATCAGGTGTATGGATAAGTGGTTCAGTGCCTTAGCAAACTTTACAGGTTTATTCTTTGAACATGATGGAACTTTTTGATAGGGTCCTCCATATAAAAGGGAGAACATCTTATGAAGTTATGATGAATTGATGATACGGAATATTTTTTCATATAGTAATTCTTTTAACATTAAATCAATAAAATAGAATACATGAAATCTTTGTAAAATTATATTTTTCAATTCAAGAAGTAATTAGTTTAGACAGTTATTTCCTTTAAATATAGGTGGTTAGTTAAACCGTTCCATATTCGACCCAACAATGCGCATGATAGTCGCGATTAGGTGTAATAATTATGATAACTATAAGTAGAGAATGTTTCGTGGGAACATACTTATTGTACCTCATAGATTCATTTCAAGTCTTTCGATTCGTAATTTGTTGCAGTGGAAAAGTTAAATTCAATGGTCTTTTTTTAGTACTACAATTTATTATATAATCATTTGATTGGTTCAAAGTCATAAGTGGTCAACGGAAAATGGGATTGTTAACGTTGTGATATTATTCGAGACCACAAAGGTTACACTGTCTGTAATCGTGTTCTAGGAAGCTAACATTCCAGCACATGCCATAGAGAGAAAGCAAGTAGGAATGGCCTTTGATTTTGATGGAACATTCTAGTCCAATTGTGATGTTTAGAGAAGTTTTATTTTGTATCTCATACAATTGACACTAGTTATATGAGACTTCTTTTGGATCCACAAATTTATAAGACAAAAAGAACCTCATACAACTAGTGTCAGTTATATGGGACACAAAATAAAATATTCCGTGATGTTTCCAATTATGTAGGCTAATGATATCCCAGTTAATACAGTTCCGTATATCCCAGTTAATATTCAAAAGCAAAATAATTGAAAAAAAGACACGTGAATCGGGTGGTTAGGAGTCAATTTTAGATGGCAATTCCAGTCAAGTAAATATGCTCAATCTAAAAGACAGATAATTCTACAGAAGAAAACAGTTCTTTGGCTAGATCTGCTTAAAAGTAATCAGACTATTCCGAAACATGAATTGACCTGTGTTAGTCGACACCTCCAGCTGTCCAGCTGTCCAGCTGTGACCTAAAATATGTCCTTTGTTTTCTCAGAATGAGAAAAATAGAGCAAGACCCAATCAAACTAATGAATTTCTTACGATGTAAAATTGGAAATTTTGGACGCCTATGGTACTTTCCTATCATGTAACTGCATAATTTTTTGAGAAAGAAACAACATTTCCTATTTTGACGTCACCTTTTTCACGTAGAAAAGTAATTAATGAGGCTAGTACCATGCAAATTTGGGTTGATAAATAGTAGATTGATTAGTGCAGCACGAATGTTGTTAGAAGTTTATCACAATCCTCACTTGTATACTTGCCCCAAGTTCCACGCTTTCCATTAGTAAGTGGACTTTTCCCTCAAGAATATAGCATGGGAAAACAACTGGTTGACAGTAGTACCTTGTCAGATTCAAGTGTTTGCTCAGAGAATTTGAGAAACACAAAAGGCTGGTCAAGTAGCAGGGGCTGGAGCAGGATCTCATGGTGCTGAGGGTACAAAACATGGCAATTTTAGCTTGAAAGGGTGCTGCAGGTCTTAAAGTCTGCTTCCATCTAGAAAACATAGTTGCAGACCAGTTGATCTCCAAATAATAGTTGAATGCCCCTTACAACAACATGCTGTCTTATACTCATGATAGGTTGCTGAAATCAGGATCTAGATATATCAAGTCAAGCACTTCATGTATGTTAGTTAAACATGAATGGGAGATATCTCCAGCTACAAACTCATTAACCATCCCGTCAATCTCAATTGCACTGTACCCAGGGGTCTTCCTGAGCCCTTTGTCACCAATCATCCTCCTGATTCGACGTGCATCATCACATTGCCGAGCTGCCAAATATATATTGGATAACTGAACATAAGCAGAATCTTCTTCAGCTTCATTGCCATCTTCTACCAACAAAATCTCTTTAACGGCAAGTTCTGCAAGACTAACATTGTTGTGATTTCGGCAACCACTCAATAACGCGCCCCAAACTGAGGCCCGTGGTTTCATTGGCATCCTTCTAATAAGCTTAAGTGCATCATCCAATCGTCCAGCTCTGCATAACAAATCCACTACACAACTGAAGTGCTCATGTTCCGGTACAATGCCATATAAAGAATCCATCTTATCCAACAAAGCTTCGCCTTCTTTCTGAAGCCCTGCATGCGCACACGCTGCTAAAGCTGCAAGAATGACAATACCATCAGGCTTAAGTCCATCAACCAATTGCATCCTCTCCAAACAGCTTAATGCTAGCTCAGGACGACCATGGACTGCGAACCCTCTAATCATTGTTGCCCATGAATGCTTATTTCGCGTAGGCATGCGGTCAAATACCTCAGAAGCCAAGTGAATACACCCACACTTAGCATACATATCAACAAGAGCAGAGCCGATAAAAACATCAGACTCAACCCACTCACTCTTCATAACATGCTCATGAATCCACTTCCCTTGCTCAAGAGCACCTAAATGAGCACAGGCCGCAAGCGCTGTGGTCACACAATACTCATCCGCACTAACTCCACGCCCCAGCATATCCTGGAAAATACTCAATGTCTCCTTGGCTAGTCCGCATTGAAGGTGTCCACTCATTAAAACATTACATTGAATAACATCAATGTCAGTAATTTCATCGAACACCTTGCGTGCATCATCCAATGCTTTGCAGTTGGTGTAAAACCGAATTAATGCTGTCTGTAAATGTGCATCTGACGCGGAAAACGAATTCTTAACTACCCAACTGTGGATTTGCTTTCCCTCTACTTCCAAAGGACCATTAGCGCAAGCGATGAGAAGAAACGGAAATGTAAAACTATCAGGAGCCGTAGCGTTATTGGTTTGTAACATAAGATTGAAGTAATGAAGGGAAAATTGGGGTTGTGAGCTGCGAGAGTAAGCCCTAATGAGAATATTGTAAAGGAAAGTATTGGGAGTTCGAACCTGCGCGAAGATTCGTGAGGCATAGGAAAGGTCGGCGGAATTTGAAAGCGCAGAAAAATCGAGGAGCCTGCTTACGGCGTAAGTGTTGCGGTGAAGACCAAGAGTAATGTAAATGGCGTGGATGGCTTTGAGCTGGCGCGTATTGGTACACTTTTCTGCCATGGACATGCACCATCTCCATAATTGCAAGCTGTTATTGGCAAGGCTGACTCTCACTTGGAGGCGGACATTGTTTAGACAGCTCATAAGCGGGCATTGTTAGGGAGGACAAGGTTCATGACTTGACTAAAATAGGGGTGTGCATTCGATTTATCGATTTCATTTTGATCCTTATCGATACTTACTTATCGATTATCGATTTGTATATATGCTTATCGTTATCGTTTCAATAAGGTTTCGATTTTTTCGATTTCGATTTATCGATTTCATTTTGATCCTTATCGATACTTACTTATCGATTATCGATTTGTATATATGCTTATCGTTATCGTTTCAATAAGGTTTCGATTTTTTCGATTTCGATTTATCGATTTTGGGGGCTTATCGATTCGGTTATCAATTACACCAATAAGAAAATTTACGGGATTCCACGGAAAGTATATCACTATAAACGCGTCTAACTAATATGGACAAAAAGAAGCTAAAATAAGACGAACACCATTTATAACATAAAAATTGTGTCATCAAGCACATGCAACAAAACTAAAGTAAGGGATCAAATGTATGCCACCAACACTCCAACGGTATAAAAAAAACAAAACAAAATATATCATCACGGCTAATTCTATTTTCCATTAATTTGAACTTCATTCCCTTGATATTTAAATATGATCATTCCTTAAATGTGATAGAGGAAATAATAGGGCAAGGGACTTATGGTAAAGGAAATGGTATAGATTAGGGAAAATGATACTGTATAGCCGCTTTCAAAATAGTAGCGGAATATATATACATTCTGTATGTTATATTAATCTACACAAATGTGTAATTACTCATTTTATAAGTGTCTACAGTAGAGGTGTGCATTTGATTTATCGATTCGATTTTGACCCTTATCGATAATTACTTATCGATTATCGATTTGTACATATGCTTATCGTTATCGTTTCAATAAGGTTTCGATTTTTTCGATTTCGATTTCGATAATAAATAATCGATTCGATTTATCGATAAACCGATTCGAATGCACACCTCTAGACTAAAAGACTCAAATATTCTTTACTTCTGTTAAGAACAAGAATGAGAGCACGTTTGGAAAACCGCCTATGAATTGGATTTGAGTGTAATTATACAGTTTGACATGTTTGTTTGGCCAAGTAATTACTTGGTCATCATGGAATTGGGTTTAATTAGAAGGATGTAATTACACTCTCCAATTCTCAAGGAGAGGTGAAAATTTGTGGTAATTACACTGTGTAATTACAATGTTGCTTTTTAGTTTCTTTCCTTTTTATTTTGTTTTAATTTATCTTCTTTATAACTTTTTATTTCTATTATTTTAACTTTTAAATTTTATTTTTACTTTGTAATTTATTTTAAAATTTTAAAATATATTTTTCTTTGTACATTATTTTTCTTTTATTTCTCTACTTTTACTTCTTGTGATTTCATGTAATTGCTTTTATTTTTTTATTTTTTTGTTACTTTATTTTTGAAATTACATCTCCTAATATTAGAAATAATGAGTCGTTAACAAACTTGGCATACAATGAGTGATGCAATTAAAGAGAAATTTTGTTGTTAAATGTAGTTATAAACTTATTCTGTTTCCTAATCTTAAGTTGTAGTGGAATTTACTATTATTATATTGAAACTTGACATATATTAAACTATTTTTTTGTGTGTGTATTAAAATTATGCTATATTCATGGTTTCAATTTACTTGTTTTAATAGTATTGGCTCACATTGCATGTTGTTCATTTTTTAGTTAGATTTGATAGATTAATTTTAACAAACATTTGAATAATGTTATGACATTATATTTATATATTGTGATTTTTGCGCTATATATGAATTATTTCCAAAATTTAAACAAAATGATTTCTTTCATTATTTTACACTTTTGTGAATTTTGTGTTATTTTCTGTTAATTGTTTGCATTTTATTTGTGCATTTTTATTCATATGAAAAATACAAAAATACATTTGCATTTAGGATTTAATTTTATATTTTTAGGATTAATTAGTGGTTAATTTGTTTTAGAATAAAATGTGAAGAAATTAACAAAAATGGTTCACTTTTTGCATTTTAATTGTTTTAATTGTGAATTTGTCACGGGATAGTTTTTAAATACTTTTAGGAATTAATTAGTTTAACTTTGAATTATATTAGGTCTTTGTTTTAATGTTTACATTTTTATAAAATCAGAAAAATAATATAAAAGGAAATAAATAATATGAAAGCAAAATAAACAAAAGAAATACAAAGGAAAACAATTAAAAAAAAGGTGTGGCCTTAATTGAGAATTAGTTTTGGGCCATTTTTACACTTGTTTCGCTTGGCCCAAGTCGTCTACCAGCCCACATTGACCCAAACCCAATAGCTTTGCCCGGTCCAACTCCATACCCCTGAAAACGACGCTGTCCAGATTAAGTGGTGATCTTGACCGTTCGTTATTTCAATCCAACGGCCAGGTTTTAATGTAAAGGATTAGATATTAATGTCTGAAAACCCTAGAGACCATTTGTCTCTTCCTCGTACCATTTTACAGTCCCTTGTGTCTCCGCCGGCGCCGCCGGCCGGAAATCGTCTCCGCCGGCGGCAGAGCTTCAAATGACCCCAAAATAACACCCCGGATTCCTTTTCCCCTCCTCTACTCAAATCCATAGTCCGTTTCTCTCAAATGTTAGCCGTTCTCTTCGAATCTTAGTTTGAAATTTTCCGGCCAAGACACAACCTTGTCCAAACCGGCCCAAATTTACACCACACAATCCCCGGACCTCCCTCACCCCTAATACCTAACTAAATCCCCTCAAATCCCGTCAGAATTGGAAGAATCATAGATCTAGGGTTCATGCAGTTCTGGGCTATTTTTGAATATTTTCAAGTCGATTGATTTCTAGTTAATATTATAGGTCTATTTTTGGCAAAATAGATGCATAATATTAACCGGAAGTTAATTTCGGATGTTTTTCTCATAAGGTCCGAATTTCAATAAGTTTTTTTTAGTTTTGTTTGATTTTCATGCTTTGTCTGTTTAATTAATCATAGTTTTAATTTCCAAATCATTTTAATTGATAGTTTGGTTTCGATACAATTCTGTCTGCTAATTGTTAGCTAAATATTTAGGTTAATTTCCGTTTCTTCTAGTTCTGAGTTGATTTAGCTTAAATGTTCAACTGTTAGTTTATTTGTTAAATGTTAGTTTAATTTCATTTAGTTCCGACTATTAGTCTAAGCTTTGCATTTTTGATCCTTGTCTCCTGGTTTTAAATCTGTTTGAGTCTGTGTGACTGAATAAACGTGATTTGTTAGTTTAATTGGTTAATTTTTGAGTTTCAATTAATTAGTCTTAGTTAGTTTTGAGTTGGTTTAGGTGATTGGTTATAACTGTTGAAAGTTTAATTAGAATCGGTAATTTCGAGGGGTTTTCAGGGGTAGTTTGGACATGGGAAATGGCTGATTTATCAAGAACAGTAATTCCAAAACAATAACAAGGGTAGTATAGGTATTGTATTGGTAGAAGAACACCCTAGAGCCTTCTAGAATAGGACTTTAGTGTAGATTTCAGCCAACTTAGGACACTAGCTTGGGTAACAAGTTAAAAGATGAGGGATTAAAGCTAAAAAAAGGGAGGGACTAATACGTAAAATGCAAAATTGAGGGCTGTCCTCCCTTAGGCCTATAAAAAGGCATCAAAATGCCTGGATGAAAAAGTTTTTGGAGCCCCAATATTCCCCCCAAAAATCTCTTTAAGCTCTAGAGATCTGAAATTCAAATTCAGATTACAAAATCCTCTTAGATCTTAGCTTTCTTCATATAGAAAACCAAAAAAACAATATAAACTTCCAAAAATCCAAAAACATTTACTGTTCCATTAAACTTTTAGGTGAATTTCAGCTTTTCAGTTGCTGATTTGCATTTTTCTATGTTCAAGTTCTGATTTCTGAAGTTTCTGGGGTTTACTGATTTGTTTTCGAGTGGGTTTGGGCTCATTTGAGTTGGTTTTGAGTAGATCTGATCATTCTGTGTGATTTTCAAGCACCTTTGGGTTTCGAAATCTTTGCTGGACCTTTGTTACTCACTCATTGATTGCTGCTGGGATTTAAATTGGTTTTTGAACTACTGCTGTGATTATTGCTGCTGATCTCCTCTTCTTCTTATATTTAACTTTACCAGGTACAACTTTAAATAACCCTGATGTAACTTTGAGTTGAGTGAAAATAGAAGCACCTGCTGGATTCGAGTTCATTTTCGATTGTCTTATCATTTGATAGTTGCTAGTTGAAATGAATGTTTAGTATTTGTTGTTTTTGCCTTATTAGAATAAATGTTCAGATTATATGATTTGTATGAACTATTCTGGACTGTTTTAGCTTACTAGCTCATTCAGCATTATGGTATAGCTTAATTCAGTTTCAGTAATTCATTTCAGTAGATATAGAATCGATTCAGCTAGTTTTATTGGTTGTAAGTTCAGTAGTTAATTCCAGTTAGTTTGTAATTATAAAAATAGGTTCATCATTTGCGTATTTGGCGTCAGTTTTAGTGAACAGGATTTGAATTAATATAATGAAGCTGCTTGAATGCCTAATGTTAGTCTAGTAATGTTAATGTGGATTAGTATCATGTGGTGGAGGTGTCATTATCATGCGTGTTTCTAGCTTAATTGTCACCTCATTGAATCTTAAAAGTTCATTAGTAGATAAATAAATAAAGTAACCTAGATGGGTAGATAAAATAATCTAAGTGTTGAACGGGGCTGGAGATTATAACAAGCTTAATTTGGTGGTCCAATATGCCTCTTTCTCATTCGCTAGTATGACTAAATAGATTGGTTTTTCATTTTGTTAAGTTTTAGAGTTCAATTTCAGTGATCTGTTGATAATTTCAATTTGTAAATACATTTCCTAATATGTAATGGTTGCACTTAATCTGTCGTTGATTCAGTTCTGGTCTATACTGCATAGCTGGTCGATGGGCTTGAGTCTCGACTGGTAGGCCCACATCTGGCACTGTCCCTTGGCACAGTCAGGATTCGTGAAAGGGCCAGTTCCAAGGCCCAGAAAGATTTGAGAGTGCATAAACTAATTGTAGTAATTCCTAAGCCTTGCTAAATAATTAGGACTTTTTTTTTCTACTTTAGAGACAAACAAAAACAGAAAATCATAGTTGCTTTTAGGTTGGCCTTTAAATAAAATTGATGAGATGAGCCCCGCCAAATAAAACTACAAGTTACGGGGCCCTCAATAAATATTGTATTAATTTTAGACTTCGGGATGGGCCGTTTAGCGAATTTCACGGCCTTCCCCAAAGATAAAAACGTGTTAGTCTCTTTAGGCGCGCACTTTAATAAGATTACATTCCTAAAATTCGGGTGCACATTTATGTGAACCAAATCTAAATCTCAACGGAGTCGAAATGTGTCAATAACCACGGGTGCATTGATGTGACGTGGTTCGAGACGCATTTTCACGACGTTGCAATTCTCATTAAAATAATAATAAAAGCGATTTACGAATAAAAAGCACATAAGCTAGAACATGTTTTGAAATCAGATAAAATTAAATACAACAGTTGAGCGACCGTGCTAGAACCACGGAACTCGGGAATGCCTAACACCTTCTCCCGGGTTAACAGAATTCCTTATCCGAATTTTTGGTTCGCGGACTGTAATACAGAGTCAATTTTTTCCTCGATTCGGGATTCAAACCGGTGACTTGGGACACCATTAATCTCCCAAGTGGCGGATCTGAATCTTTAACAACAAATCCCGTTTCGATTGTCACTTAAAATGGAAAAACTCCTTTACAGCCTTCTGCGGGTGTAGTGAAAAGGGAGGTGTGACATATATATTAATTTATTTTATCAAAAATAAATTTCATGATGTTCTTACAAAATGTATGTTTTTAGTAACAAATGGCTTAAATGTACCAGACCTGGGCAAAGGGGCATCCACCATGGGCTTATTCCGCCAACCCTGCTTATATCCCACCATTGGCTCAACCTCAGGAGCCTCCTATTGTGAATTCATCTCCAGCCTTTCCCACCTACCAACAATGCTATGGCACCACTTCCCAAACACCACCAGCTCCACAACTCAAACAAGTCTCATACCCTCCGTCACCAATCACTCCTGTTTTTGTGGCACCTCCACCTGCTGCATTATACTGATCTTCTAGTGAGCCTCTGTTCCAGACTCACAACAACCATTATTATCCATCAAAACCTACATTCAAAGTGTCAGAACCATGTTCTTACACTCCTTATTTTGATCTCTCGGCAGATATTGAGAAGCCACTTAAGAATCCCGAGCAAGAGGAGATGATTAGGAAAGTCAAGAGCTTGAAGCAATCTTTCAAGAATATGTAGGTGATAGGTGGTCAAGTAAGTGTGGCATATAAAGACCTATGTCTGTTCCCAGATGTTCAATTACCAGCAAAGTTTAAGATGCCCACGTTTGATTTGTACGATGGGCATGATGATCTAGTGGCACACTTGAGAAGTTTTGTAGCAAGATGAGAGGAGCAGGCGGGAGGGATTAATTACTGATGGCATATTTCAGTCAAAGTTTAAGTGGCTCAGCTTTGGAATGGTACACCTGACAAGATCATGGTCGGTGGTACACATGGGACGATCTAGCCCAAGCATTTGCCTGCCACTTTTAGTATAATCTTGATATTGTTCCACATCGTCTGTCATTGACGAATATTGAGAAAAGGCCCGGTGAGAGTATCAGGGAATATGGCTTCCATTGGAGAGAGCAAGCAGCGAGTGTTGACCCTCCGATGAAAGAGAGTGAAATGGTTGATTATTTCTTGCAGGCCTTAGAGCCCACTTATTTCGGTCATTTGGTGTCAGTAGTAGGAAAGTCCTTTAACGAAGTGGGAAAAATGGGGAGCATGGTAGAGGAAGGACTTAAATCAAACAAAATCATTAGTTATTCAGCAATTAGGCGACCACCCAGGTCATTCAAAACGGCACTGGGGGTGTACTGGGGAAGAAACCATGTAACTTGAGAACAGAATAACGAGGCCGATGCACTTGCAAACTTGGGGTCATCGATTGAAGAAGATGATACCGTCCCGGGGACTGTCGTCCAACTATCAAGGTCGGTGGTTGAACAACGCCATGTAGAAATTAATTCAATAAGGTAAATGTGGGATTGGAGGAATAAGTATACCGACTACTTGAAGCATGGGAAGCTCCCCACATACCCAAAAGAATCGAGAACACTTCGTGCCAAAGTAGCTCAATTCTCACTCGATGAAAATGGAACATTGTATAGAAGAACCTTCGATGGACCACTGGCAGTGTGCTTTGGACTCGGGGACACGATTATGTATTACGAGAAATCCATGAGGACACTTGTGGGAACCATTCTGGTGCCGACTCTTTGGTTTGCAAGGTGATCACAACCGGGTATTATTGGGATTGCATGGAAAAGGATACCAAGGAGTTTGTTCAAAGGTATGATAAATTCCAAAGATTTGCACCGATGATCCATCAACCTAGTGAACAACTCCATTCGGTCCTATCCCCGTGGCCATTCATGAAATGGGGGGTGGACATTATCGGCCCCTACTAATGATGCCAGGTAAAGCTGAATTTATTTTGTTTATGACTGACTACTTCTCAAAAGGAAACTGCGAATCTCTATAGCTGAGGAGGGCCTGGGCCAACTCTGCACGGCTTCTACCTTCTTCCGATCCACCCGAATGCCCTCACTCGATAACACGTGGCCTAAGAATGCCACAGAACTCAACCAAAACTCACATTTTGAGAACTTGGCCTGAGAACTCTGGAGTTGTGATCATGGCCTGAGAACTCTGAGGAGCACGCTGTGGTTGAGCAGTTTGTAAAGATGTACCCCTAACAATTTTGGGGCAGTCCCTAACCATATGGCATGTATCACCACACTCGAAACAAGATCTAGGAGGACGTGGTGGCTGTGACTGGCTAGGGCGAGGTCTGCTGGACTGGCCTCTAAAAGCACCCCGCGCTGGAGGCGCGCTAGAAATCGGAGGTGCATAGTAAGGCTCCTGAGGTCTAGGAGGAGCTGGAACACTGCTGGATGCTAAAAGAGCTGAATGAACGGGGCGACCCATATAACCCCTACCATGTCGACCTGTTACTGGGGTACAGGCGCCAGAGTAGTGGCCCGACTCTCGATACCTCTTGGCCTCTCTCTCCTCAATCTCCCTAGCGAGCATACCCTCAATCCTCCTAGCAATGCTTACTGCCTGCTGATAAGGAATATCCATCTCCAACTCTCGAGCCATGCTAGATCTGATGGGTAGGATAAGGCTCTCAATGAACCGGCGAACCCTCTTGCAGAGAATAGCAACCAAAGCCGGTGCATGCCTAGCCAATCTGGTATAACATATGGCATACTTTAAAATTGTCATAGCACCCTAGCACAAATGCTCAAACTCTGCGTGCCATGCATCCCTGAGGCTCTGAGGAACAAACTCTCTCAGGAATATATCGGAGAACTGGGTACAGGTCAGTGAAGCAGCCTCGTCTGGACTGTCTAACTCATATGTGCGCCACCAGTCATAGGCGACTCCCCGAAGCTGGAAGGTAGTAAAGGAAACCTCGCTAGATCCGACTATGCCCATAGTGCGAAGAATACGGTGGCACTCCTCTAGAAACTCCAAGGCATCGTCTGATGCTAGTCCACTGAATACCGGAGGATCATACTTCTTGAACCTCTCAAGCCTCCGTTGCTCATCCTCATAAGTAGCTGCCCCATCCTCGGGCTGAACTGGTACTGCAGGCTGTACAGGAATGATCTCTAGGACCTGCTCAACATGCACTCGCTGCTCAGGAGTGCGGGCGGCGGGAGTTTGTGCTCCTCCCCCGGCCTGGGATGTGGGTTCAACAAGGAAAAGCAACCCTGCTTGAGCCAACGTGGTGTACATACTCATAAATTGTGCTAAAGTCTCCTGAAGAGCTGGAGTAGTAGTAGATATAGGCGTGTCAGGTGCCTGAACTCCGGCTGGATCTGTTGGCGGTACCTCAGCGGCAGCTCGCGCAGGTGCTCTGACTGAACCATGTGCGCGTCCACGGCCTCTACCCCAACCCCGGCCTCTGACGACTGTAGTAGGGGGCGCGGGTGCCTAATCATCCCGAGTAGTATGCGTCCTCACCATCTGTGAGAGAATAGAAGATAGAAGTTTAGAATTGTGATGTCAAAAAATATCGCACGACAAGGAAATCAAATGAAGTGAAGATTTTTCCTAAACAAATACATAGCCTCTCGTAGATAAGTACAAACGTCTCCGTACTGATCAGCAAGACTCTAATAAACCGGGCTGTGTTCCGTGACTCCTATGAACCTAGAGCTCTGATACCAACTTGTCACGACCCCAGTTCGCCCTCCGTGAACATATCGTGATGGCACCTAGTCCCTACGACTAGGTAAGCCTAAAAATGCGGAAAAATAACAAAACTTGCGGAATAATAAATTAAAAACTGAACAACTAAAAGGAAAACTGTATATAAATGTCGCTCGGCATATACAACTCAATAATGCATAAGTCTACAATATCACCCCAAAACCCGAAAACTCACGGGAACACAAGCTAGAAGAAGTACTGTAAATGCTCTAATCTCCAGAAATGTCTACAACAAGAGTACAATAGAAGTCTAAACACTACAAGATAGAGTAATGAAGGAGACTCTTCGGTCTGCGGATGCGACAAATGTACCTCAAATTCTCCGTAGCTATCCCTGCCTCAAGGATAGTGCGACTGGGTAGAGGTACCTGGATCTGCACATGAAAAACATGCACAGAAGGGGCATGAGTACACCACAGCGGTACTCAATAAGTGCCAAGCCTAACCTCGGTTGTGTAGTGACGAGGCAGGTCAGGGACCTACTGAGATAAAATATAATAATAAGCCTTGCAATAGTATGAAACGAACAGAAATAATGAATACAACTATGAAGCAAGACAGGTTATACAAAGCAACAAATAACACACAGAAAATAAGGTAACACATAGTAAAGAAACTCAATATCAGTACCAACAACGAGGATCTCCCAGGATACTGTCCTGTAGTACATTTCATCAATTGTCCGAGGATATCCCGGATACCGTCCCATAGTCCATCTATCAATGTGCAGGGGGATCTACCGGGAATCTAACCCATATTCCGAAAGTAAAAGTGCAGGGAGATCTACCGGGAATCTAACACGTAGTCCCAAAGTAAACAAACAAGGGGGAACTACCGGAATCCCACATCCGTAGTCCCAATGTAAATGCGCAACCACAACCAGAGGATATTCAGAAATGAAGTACAAAAATACAAGCAACAGGTAGTACTAGCCTAACATGCTTCACGCAGTACAATAAAGGCAACTTAAGCAAATAGGAAATTTAAATCAACTAAGCAAGATTTTCTAAACTAACACAGGCTATAGTTGCAAGTAGAATAAAGCAAATACGAAAACAACTCAGTCTCAATATATTAAGTTAAAACCGGGTTTTCAACAATTAGCTCAAGTACGCGCTCTTCACCTCACGTACAAGGCATTCAATTGCCAAATATCATATCCTAAGTGGAAAGGTCCCCCCCCCCCACAAGGTTAGACAAGCCACTTACCTCGAACCGGCTCAAAAATCAACTAGAAACCATGCCTTTGCCATGAGTATCCGACTCTAAATGACTCAATTCTATTCAATGCAATTACATATCATAAATAACATCTCAAGCAACTAATTCTACTATTTAATTCAAAGTTAAGGCGCAAAATTAGGTAAAATGACCAAAACACCCCTCAAACCAACGTCTCGGAATCGGATAAATTTTATATTTTCAGAACCCCCGTACTCTCACGAGTCTAACCATATAAAAATATCTCAAATGGAGGTCAAACACTCACTCAAAACTCAAAATTTTGGCCTAAGAAGTTTCTTCCAATTTTTTTTCCAATTTTTAATCCCCAATTCGATTTTAAATGATAAAATTAATTATAGATTGATGGAATATGACTAGAAAGAATTAAAGAAACGTTACCCAATGATCTTCTCTTCAAAACCCTCTGAAAATCGCCCTCTCCCGAGCTCCAATTTGATTTTTCTAACTTTTGAAACTAAACCCTTGAATTTCATATTTCAGTCCAGTGATTTTCGCTTCTGCGGTCAAGAGACCGTACCTGCTGTCCCGCTTCTGCGAAACATGTGCCGCTTCTACGGCTTTCACTAAAAGGCCAAGATTCCGCACCTGTGGTCCAAATCTCGCAGACTCGGATCCGCTTTTGCGAAAATCCCACCGCATCCGCAGAAACTGATGAACCGGCCTAAACCCTCTTCTGCGATCATCCACGCCGCTTCTGCGGCTCCGCACCTGCGGAACCCAAGCCGCAGGTGCGGTTATGACATGTACTAGCACCTTCAGCAATCTCCTAACTTTAAAAATATTTTTGCCAACCATCCAAAATCATCCCGAGGCCCCCGAGACCTCAACCAAAAGCACCAACATCACCTAATACCCTATTCAAACTTGTACCAATCCTTAAAACACCTTAAACAACACCGAAAACCCGAATTAATCAAATATTTAAGCCTAAGAACTTCAAATTTTATCAAAATACTCTTTCGACCAAAAACCCAACCAAAACATGTCCAAATGACCTTAAATTTTGCACACACGTCCCAAATGACATGACGGAGCTACTGCAACTTCCGGAATTCCATTCCGACCCTTGGATCAAAATCTCACTATCGAACCGGAAACATCAAAAATTCAAACTTCGGCATTTCAAGCCTTAATTAGCTACGGACCTCCAAAACACATTCTGAACATGCTCCCAACCTCGGAATCACCTAACGAAGCTAACTGAACCATCAGATTTCCATTCCGAGATCGTCTTCGCAATGTTCTAACTACGGACAACTTTCCAACACTTAAGCTCTCATTTAGCGACTAAGTGTACCGAAACTCAAAACTGAACATCCCGACAATTTAATTTAGCAGAAATAGACTTGGGGAAAGCAGTTAATAGGGGATCGGGATATTAATTCTTAAGACGACCGGCCGGGTCGTCACACATCACTTGAATGATGTAATCACTTGGTTGGTCAAAGGGGAGTGACTGTTGTACTGTGCTGCACTGTTTGTGTGTATAGCGCAGGCAGTCACTTTCCAGCTGTTGATAGTTGACTTCGTACTGCTGTCAGGGAAACACAAGAGGATCAGGTCCCTGCGTTGATTCTTTATCTTCTGAAGTCATAGCAACTCACATTAGCTCGAGTTAGTTGATTGAGTTGTGTACCAAGTGTGTTAGGTTCCTTATTTGGTTATTTGACAGTAAGTTTGTTAGATTATTAAAACATAAAGCTAAGGTATTATAAACCCATAACCGACCCATTATAAAAAACAAATCGATATTTTTCATTTCAAAGACATATCCAAAACTATATTATATAAAACCTTAAATATGGAGTTCAAAACAAAACAAAAGTGCGGGAAAGAAAGCCCGACATCGGGATGTCACTAAGTCATGAGCATCGACTATAACTGTTCTGAAAATAGCAAGACTAACATAGTCTAAGAATAACCAAAATACACTAAAGGAAAGATAAAAAACGAGAAAAGCAGGATTGCGATCGCTAGGCAGCTACATCGCTATCTCCGATGATCCGCTACTGAGTAAATCAACAACCGCTACCATGGACAGAGATATCTGGATCTGTACACAAGGTGTAGGGGGTAACGTGAGTACACCAACTCAGTAAGTAAAAGTACAAACTATGGAGTGATAGGTAGTGACGTACTTAACCTCAACAGTTAATAGAAATAAACTGTGCAGAAAAGTAGGCATGCTTTCAATTCAAGTATTCAGCTCAAGCAGTACAGTAAATACAGATCTAGAATTTGTGAAGTAAAAAGCTCAGCTAATCTCTACGTGCCAATGCATAGAATGCATGAAAATGTACCATGTTCCTCCACTCTCAAGTACTCAACCACTCAATACTTTATATGGCCATTCGGCCCAGGGAAGATCCATCCCGAAATATATACACATCACTGACAATAGTCACTCAGTACCGAGGAAGTCCATTCCATCCCTATGGAGAAGATCCATCTCCAGTTATAAATACTTCGGACAAGATCCATGTCCAGGGAAGATCCATCCCTCAATAATATCAACTGCGCTCACTGGGGGTGTGTTACAGACTCCGGAGGGGCTCCACAGCCCAAGCGCTATCTTAATCATCAACATAACTGTTGCGGTGTGCAACCTGATCCTATAACTATCACTCGTAATCAGGCTCTTGGCCTCACTCAGTCATCACTCTCCAACTTATGCATCTCTTCTTTCGTCGCATTAACATCCAATTCGTCCACCTCTCTCGACGAATCGACAATACTCGCCTCTAGTTCTTGGTTGGCCATGTTTAGTTTGTCCTTGGACCGGGTGTTGTAGGAGTGAGTTGCCAGAATGCCAATCAACTAACCACCTTCCTGTACTCAATACATATACAACAAACTTGTTAGCAATTAGGGTTTTAACAGATTGGCAACTGTACATTTGGGGCATGAATGCACCTAAGCAGTTAACCGTTTCTATTATGCCTTTGATCGGTTGCATGTGTCATTCCGGCTTTCTTTATTTTCATTTGCAACTTCTGTTTCTTTTTCTTTTCTTCTTTCTCTTTTTTTCGTTCTTGCCTTTGATTTCTCTTATTTTTATCCTCTCATTTCTCCCTCTTGTTTTGCCATTGTTTCCTTCTCTCGCTTTCTTATTTTCTCTCTTTTTTCTTTTCTTTCTCTCTACTAACACTGGGTTATCTTTGGAGGTTTTGGCTTTTCTTAACACCTTGGGGGCAAAGCATCTCCCCAAGCGAGTCAAACCATGGGTCTCACAAACTTCTTCTTTAACCTCTTTCCCTTTGTATGTACTGTCATTCAGCCATAATTCCAAGGGACGACCTTGTTGTTGATTATTGGTAGCTGAGTTACTGGTTTGATAATAACAGGCTCTATGCGAGCTCCTTCCACAACTACAACAGACTTGTTTGCTATTCCTGGTACTACCACTTTTGCTTTCCCCTGTTTCTCTGCAACCCCGCTTGAGGACTCATTCTCAACTATCACAACTGGTTTACTGTCTGTACCTTTCAACTTTATCAACGACATCCCACTTGTTGACTTTTCACTTGCCTGACTTTACTGGACCTGATCATCATTACAGTCTGCAAGGGCTTCATAGGCTCTCCTCTTTTATGCACTATCTCAATCATATTAGTCTTATGATGGGCTAGCAATAGATTCTAGTTGATATTAGGCGCTTCCAGGGCTTGAACCTCGATCCGATGGGTATCAATGAGCTCTTGAATAGCTATTTTCAATTGCCAGCATTTCTCTGTGTCATGCCCCGGAGCCCCTGAAAATATTCACAAGTCACCGAGTGGTCAAGATTTCTCGGGGGAGGATTTGGCAGTTTAGGCTCAATCGGATTCAACATACCCAACCGTCTCAACCTGTGGAATAGACTAGTAGATTCTCCCAATGGAGTGAAAGTCTTCTTCTTCTGCAACCTTTTATTCTTGAAGGCTTGATTTGGTCGGAAACCTATTCTAGGGGGATTTTTGTAGGCTCTTGGGGCTGGATAGGTATTTTTTGGAGCTGGGTAAGTATTCTGTGGGGTTGGCGCATGCCGTTGTGCATGGGTAGGAGGTTAATTGTATGTTTGGGCGTGATGGACAGAAAAGTGGGGCTCTGGCGGCGGGTAATAGTGTTATGGCGGGCTATATAAAGTGTGGGGATAAGGTTGGTGGTGTGGTAGAGGCTGTTTATAGTAAGGTGATGGACCCCAAGCTCTTGACTCAATTATTGCAACATCCTATATAAAATATTTTTATAATTATTAATTATAAATATACAATTAATAATTAATATATATTCACGAAAAAATATACATCTTAAATACCAAATATAATATTATTTATACTTATAAAAATTTATATGCATATATTTATTATATCAACTTTTAATTTTGATAATTACTTCGTAATCTAACTGTGTAATTACACTTGTGCAACCAAATAATATGTGACGACCCAAAGGGTCATCACCGGATTTCTCCCTTTTTCATGCTTCCGAGGCCTTGAAAACCTTGCTTTTAGTTGCCTCGATTTGCGTGCGTAGTTCGGGCGCGTAGCCGAAAAACTTTTATGTTGAAATATGTGAATTCTGTGAAAAATTTGAAGAATTTTGATATTAATATGATTAAAATTGACTTTGGTCAACATTTTGGGTAAACAGACCCGGGCCCGTGATGTGACGGTCCCGGAGGGTCCGTAGAAAAATATGAGACTCGGGCGTATTCCCGAAATCAAAATCCGAGGTCCCGAGCCCGAGAAATGAATTTTTGAAAGAAATTATTTTTCTGAAAATGATATGAAAATTTGAAATGAAAATGAGTTAGAAAACATTGGTATCGGGCCCATATTTTGGTTCCGGCGCCCGGTACAAGTCTTAAATATGTGTTAAGCGCTTTCTGTAAAGTTTGGTCAAAATCGGACGTCATTTGACGTGTTTCGGACCTAAATATCTAAAGTTGGAAGTTTATGAAGTTAGAATGAAAAGTGATGATTTTGAGGTTTGATTCATTAATTTTGACGTTGTTATGGCGATTTGATCGCTCGGTTAAGTTTGTATGAGGTTGTTGAGTTAGTATGTGAGTTTGGTTAGGAACCCCGAGGGCTCGGGAGTGTTTTCAGAGGTGTTCGGGGTAGTTTTGCACTTAGTGGAATTGCAGATTTTCTGCAACAGGTGAATAGTAGAACCCTTCTTCGCGTTCGCAGTGTTGCCTTCGCATTCGCATAGCCTTGCTCCCTCCCTCCTTCGCGTTCGCGTCCAGGCCATCGCGATCGCGAAGCTCTGCCACTTCCTTCAACGCATTCGCGTAGGCCCAGACCCCAGACCCCAGAAAAATTACTCTACGCATTCGCAACCCCATTATCGCAAACGCGATACTTCCAGTCCACCTTTCTTCGCGAACGCGGCCCCTTGGTCGCGAATGCATAGAACAAAATCGCCCAGCTATAATTTTTAAAAATTCCAGAATCAGAACCTACGGGATTTATCTAATTTTCTCATGAACTCCCTTCTCCTTTAAGCCTTATAACCCTACTGAAGCCTCCCTTCTTCAAGGTCACTTGGGTAAGTAATTCCCCCACTCATTTCCTTCACTTTTCCTTCATTAATTTGCAAGTTTCTAAACCTAAATCATGAAATCAAAGTAGAAATTAGGGGTTTTGGGTAGAGTTAGGATTTTGAGAATTTTGGGTGATTCAACCTCAATTTGGGGTCGAATCTTAAAACAAATTATATATTTGGACTCGTGGGATTATGGGTGATTGGGTTTTGGTTCGAGCCTCGTGTTTGGACCTTGTGGGCCCGGTGTCAAATTTTTGTATTTTTGGAAGAATGCTAGAAAATTCATATCTAGGCTATGGGATGTTTCCATTGAGATTTTATTGATACTATTGAATTAATTATGCCTAGATATCATTGTTTCAGAGTCGGATTGTAGAGGAAATGCGGTAATTGAGGATTGATTGCTATTCTTTGGACCGAGGTAAGTGTTTGATCTAACTTTGGCTTGAGGGAATA
>MU722544.1:53796-86669 GCA_026770625.1 Nicotiana glauca
CAAATCAAGTTATTGTCGGAACACTCTTTCAAGAAAGAAATCGCAAGTTAGGCCACCGTATTTCAATGGACAATATTTTTCTCACTAGAAAGTGTATATGGAAATATACGTAAAGTCTTATGATGTCAAGGTTTGGTGAGTTATCAAAAAGGGAAACTACCCATTACCGGCAGTTGCTCAATCACCTGCTGATCCAGAAGATATAGATGAATACACAGATGAGCAAATGACAGTTGTTCAAGTCAATGCTAAAGCAATAAACCTACTCTATAATGCTATAAGTGGAGAAGAATATGAGAAAATATCCAGTTGTGAGACAACCAAAGAAATGTGGGATAAACTCGAAGTACTTATGAAGGACCCAGTAAAGTGAAAGAGACCCAAATCAACATATTAGTTCATGACTACAAAATTTTTCAGATGAAAGAAGACGAATCCATTTAAGAAATGTTTGCCAGGTTCAGCAAAATCATTAGCGATCTAAAAGCTTTTGGTAAACCATATTCAAGTGGTGATCACGTTAGGAAAATTCTGAGAAATCTACCTACCACTTAGCAGAAAAAATAGGTTGCACTTGAATCATAAGATCTGAACAAATTATCTTATGATGAACTTAGAGGAGACCTTATAGCATTCGAGAAAACTCATCTCAAGAAAACAAGTCATGAAGAAAAGAAGAAAAAGTTGCTTTCAAGGCTACAACTGAAAAACAAACAATGATATTGATGATGACCCTGAAGCTCTTGAAAAGAAATTGCCATGGTATCAAGGAACATGGATGGTCTAATGAGGAGATACAGGAACACAAGAAGAGGCAGGATACCACCCAGACGAACCAGGCAATATAATGAACAAGACAAAAATAATGGTAAATGCTATGAGTGTGGAAGATATGGGCATGTTCAAGCTGAATGCCCGGATCTTAAAAGAAAGGTTTCCAGAGGCTTTAACAAAAACAAATCATTTCGAAGTTGGAGTGATGAAGACAGTTCAGAACATGAAGAGATGGCAAATCTATGCTTCATGACAATCCTGGAAAATGACATGAACAAACTCTTGGGGTGCTAGACAGATGAGGATACATCAGACGATGAATGCAAAGACAATAATGAGAATTGTTTCATGGCACGGGGTGAAACAAGAGAGGTAAGATCTTACAATTATGAAAGATGTAATGAACTACAGGACATTCTTGACATTACTCTAAAGAGTCTCAAAAAATAATGAATGAACTAAAGAGACTCAACAGAGAAAATAAAGACTAGGAACTTAAGCTTGAAGTATGCGAAATTGAAAAGGAAGTACTTCAAGATGAGTTTCAGGAATTGCAAATGCAACTCAATCGCATGCGCAAATCAACCAGTCATAGTTCTGTCAAGTCGAACGAGGCGACTTACAAATCAAATGGGAAAGCACCAGTCATAACAGAGTCCATTAGTACTAACATAAATGAAAGATCCAAGAATGGATCGGGACCTATGTGTCACTACTGTAATAAAAGTGGACACACCTATTCCTTTTGTCGATTTCGTAAATCTAATGTTTCAGGGTAGATTTTGAAACTAAAAAAAAATCCTGAATTACTAACCAACGAGAACCCAAGTGAGCTTGGGTACCTCAAAGGAAGTGATAATTATGTTTTGTAGAAACACCACAGGAAGAGCTACAAAGAAAAATAGTTCTTAGATAGTGCGTGTTCCTGTCACATGACACGTGATAAAAACCTATTTAAAGAAGTTACAAAGATAGATGGAGAAAGTGTTAAATTTGGAGATGATTCAAAAGGAAAAATAGCCGCCACCAGCAAAATTCCATTCAATAATAATTGTGATATTATTGAGGTTTATCTTGTAGATGGACTTAACTACAATCTTCTGAGTATAAGTTAGCTGTGCGACTCGGGGTATGAAGTAAAGTTCAAAAAAATAGGTTGTGCTATTGAAGATGAGACGGGTAAAATAATCCTCCCAGGAAAAAGATGAAGCTTTGAGAAACTTTGAGACTTTTGTAAAAGAGTCGAAAGGGAAAATGAGTATATTATTACAACCATTCAAAGTGCTCATGGAAGAGAATTTGAAAGCAGAGCATTTGAAATTTCTGCAATGATCAAGGATACACCCACAATTTTTCATCTCCAATGTCACCTCAACAAAATAGAGTAGTTGAGCGAAAAAATAGAACTCTGCAAGATATGGTGAGAACTATGATACTGGAATACTCCTTGCCAAATCACTTCTGGGAAGAAGGAGTAAGTACAACTTGTTACATTCTCAATAGATGTATCATAAGACCTATCCTAAAGAGGACCCCATATGAATTATGGAAAGGTAAACGACCAATATAAGTTATTTCCACCCATTTGGAAGCAAATATTTCATTCGCAATAATGGTAAGGAAAATCTTGGAAAATTTGATCCATGAAGTGATGAAGGTATTTTTCTAGGTTATTCCATAAATAGTAGATCTTTTAGAGTTTATAATCAACGCACACTATGTGTAGAAGAATCAGTACATGTTATATTTGATGAAAATAACAACAGGTCCAAGAAAGGAATTATTGCAGGTGACGGAGATCATATTTAAGAAATAATGGGTTTTCAATGTCTTTGCCTTATGCTTCTTATGTTTTGATGATCTAACTAACTTATTGTGAAGAACCAGATAGATAAACTAACCCACGTGGTATACATTTCAAATCAACAATGTATGGTCTAATTTCCAGCAAATGAGTAAACAACCACAAGGATGAACACAACAGGGACCTGGTGACCTGGTCCCTTGGGGTTCTCCGACAAAAATACAAGTTAGTGCTTGTCCGCAACTATTACAAAGAGGAACACAATAGGGACCTGGTCCTTTAGTGTTCTCTAACAAAAGTACAAGTCAACTGTACAACTAGAAAGTAACAGCTGAAAGTGACTGTCTCACAACTGTTACAAAAGAGGAACATAACAGGTACCCGGTCCCTTAGTGTTCTCTGATAAAAGTACAAGTCAACTATATAGCTGGAACGCAATTGCACAAAAGTGACTGTAGCAGACAGTACAACAGTCACTTCTCATTGGGAAGAAGTGTGTACCAAGAATTGACCTCACCATCGATTGTGATACCTTTTGTAGTATAACAACCTGGTGCAAGGCACAAGATATTCGCTTGTGCATTCATTAATATTCTCTCAAGCATAACAGTGTTCATCCGGCATTAAAGTCGCTGGTGTGTCAAGGACAAGAAGACAACTCAACTAAGGATCAGTTTCATAATGAGTTTTATGTATATCCGTAGTTGAGTTGTAATCTTGTTATTTGTTCTTCATTGTATCTCCTATCTTGATTTCTTAGAAGCTTTGTCTTAGGAAAACCAAAAATCCGTAAACTTCCGAGTTTATGTTGTGACTAGGTTTAGTCATAAGTTTAAAGTCTTTGCAACTAGAAGAGTCACAAAGTGGCTTGTGGTGAGAGCATCACAAGTTAGTCAAAGTCTTTGAATAGAGTTATTACAAAGTGGCTTGTAATAGTGAGATTGCAAGTTAGTGAAGTTAAAAGCCTACAAGTGTAGGTCGTGGTTTTTTTATCCTCTTGTGTGGGATTTTTTCACGTAAAAATCCCTTGTCTTCTTTACTTATAATTTTATTAGTATTCTTAGCATAACCTCATAGAGTTCCAGGTACTCTACTGTTTGGTGCACTCATACAAACTAACAATTGGTATCCGAGTAGGTTCTTTCTAAAAGGTTAACACCTAGAAAGGATCTCAATGGCTGCTCCACCCAACTTTGAGGAAGGAAAATCAACCTATAGACCTCCTAGATTCAATGGTCAGTACTACGGCTAGTGGAAGACTCGCATGTATGATTTTATAATGGCTGAAGATTCAGAACTGTGGGACATCATTTGTGATGGTCCACATGTTCCTATGAAGAAGCTTGAAGAAACTGGACTAATGGTGCCGAAGGACAGAAAGGAGTATAGTGATATTGACAAAAAAGTTATAGAAAAGAACTACCATGCTAAGAAAATCTCGTTATGTGGTATGGGACCCGAGGAGTACAACAGAGTCTCAGCTTGTGATACTGCCAAAGAAATATGGGAAGCGTTGCAAACCACACATGAAGGAACCACCCAGGTTAAACAATCCAAGATTGACATGCTCACCATAGAGTATGAGCTCTTCAGGATGAAGGATGATGAGTCTATATAGGATATGCACACCAAATTCACATCCGTCATAAATGAGCTTCATTCACTTGGAGATGTTATTCCCAGAAACAAGCTTGTAAGAAAAATCCTCAGTGTTCTACCTGGTTCTTGGAAAAGTAAGGTAAATGCCATCACTGAAGCTAAAGATCTACAAACTCTAACCATGGATGAGCTGATTGGCAATCTGAAGACATACGAAATGAAAAGAAAGAAAGACAGTGAAAGAAGAGAGCCAAAGAAGGAAAAGAACATGGTACTCAAAGTTGAAAGCAATGACTCTAGTGAAGAAGATAGTGATATGGCCTATCTTACTAAAAGATTTCAAAAGATGGTTCGAAGGAATGGTGGTATACCAAAGAGGGGCAGTTCAAGTAAAGCAAGGAGCAATGATCTCTGTCACAAGTGTGGAAAACCAGGGCATTTCATCAAAGACTGTCCACTTGCGAAACAGGAGCAATACAAACAAAACCCTGACAAAGCAGGAAAAAGGAACCTGGTTCCAAACAAACGATTTAGTCGAAAAAGTATAGCTGACAACATTGTGAAGCAGGCTCTTGCTGCTTGGGGAGACTCATCCGATGAATCAGAAAGGGAACCAGATGTAGAAAATATTTCCGTGATGGCAGTGGAAACTGAAGCAACATAGTATGATTCACTGTTCGCGCTAATGGCTCAGTCTGATCACAATGAAGAAGATGAAGATGATGAGGTAAATTTCAGGGATATTCAGAGAAACTTGAAATCCTACTCTTATAAGAAGTTAAGGTCATTAGCAAATGTTCTAATTGATGCTTATTATAGCCTCGACAATGCTAAGGAGATCCTGACCATAGAACTAGGAGAAGCCGAACAATCTAGAGATGATCTGGTGGTCAGTGTAGTGGACCTAAATGAGACCATAGCTAATCTTGAAAAAGAAAAGGAAGCCTTGAATGAAAGAATAACTAGTGTGGAAAATGAGAGAGATGACCTGATGGTAGTAGTTGTTGACTTGAAGGAAACAATAGAAAGTCTTAGCAATGAGAAACACACCCTAGAGGAAAAAATTGCAACTACTGAGCAATAAAGGGATGACCTTCTAGTGATAATTACTGATCTAGAGGAAACCATTGACGGACTCAATAGAGAACATTGGTATGTGAGTCCTGAGAAAGGGAAGGAAGTAGTTAGTGAGACACACATCAAGCTGGAAAAAGAATTAACTAATGTGAAAAGTAGTCTATGTGGTGAACTTGAGAAGAATCGGCAACTTCAAGCTGAATTGGAGAAAGTACGAATTGATCTTGAGAAATATCTAAAGTGGACCTGTTCCTGAGATTCTGTCACTGCCATGTATTTTAACAATAATGGAAACATGCAGAGAATCGGGTTCCAAAGGGAGAAAACTCCTTACAACCCTCACAGCAAGTATATCACTGTCTGTGATAACTGGTTGTGTACCCACTGTGGGAACAATGGGCACTTTAAAAAAAATTGACAGGCCATGGTTTAGTCTGTTTAGAAAAACAAAGTGTTTACTGACAAAGTGACTACTAACAAGGGACCAGGTACCACTCGCAAGAAACAAATGTTGCATGCATGGACTAAAAAAGCCCTTATCCACCCTTCTATCATAACAAGGGATCCAAACTAGTTTGGGTTCCTAAATCTAACCCATAGTTTGCATGTGCAGGGAACAGTGAGAGGAAGTAGACTGCAATGGACCATGGACAGTGGATGCTCAAAGCATGTGACTGAAAGCATCATGGATTTCTTCTCATTGAAAGCCCTGTAGGAAGGGAATGTATCCTTAAAAAGGGAGGAGATGGTACATTCTTGGTGTTTGTAAAGTTGGAAAGGTTCTTTGATACTCAGTTGGGAACATGTACTATATGAATGGCTTAAAGTACAATATACTGAGTGTTTCTCAAATTTGTGATAAAGGGAACAAAGTAGAGTTTTTATCAAAAGTGTGCACAGTTACCAATCTCGTAACTGGCCAAGTGGTCTCAGTGGCCAAAGGAAAGAAGAACATCTAGTTTGCTGATTATGAATGTCCATAAGCTGGTGGTATAAGATGCTTGAAGTCAGTTGATGATGATGCAGAACTTTGGCATGAAATATTGGTGCATGTAAGCTTCTCAACTTCGAATAAATTGATTCAGAAGGACCTGGTCCGTGGTCTGTCAAACTCAAGATTCACCTGGACCCTGGTTCACAGAAAAAAGGAGGAGACTCTCGAGGTATTAATGGTCTTTGTCAAGAAGATTCAAGTGAAGATAAAATTGAAGGAGAATGGATCAGATCTGACCATGGGACAAAATTCAACAACGCCAAACTTGATAAGCTTGTAACACAAAAAAATGGAATCACACACAACTCCTCAACACCAAGGACTCTACAGCAAAATGGTGTTGCTAAAAGGAAAGAACATAAGTCTAGAAGACATGGCATGGATAATGCTCATCAATAATGGAATTACCAAAAATGTATGAGAAAAAGCAATAAACACATGCATGCTACCCAACAAACAGGTGTATGATCAGGTCCCTCCTGGACAAAGCCCACTATGAGCTGCCAAATGGAAGAAAATCAAAGGCAACTCATCTGAGGACCTTTTTTGAATAAAGATGCCATGTTCTCAACAGTGGGAAGGACCAGCTTGGGAAGTTTGATGCAAAAAGGCGATAAAGGAATCCTTCTGGGAGCAAAAAGCAAAGGCCACTATGAGGCCACAAAGTCTACAACAAAAGTCCACAACAAAAAGGGCACACTAGGTGTAGGGAGCATTCATGTGCTATTCAACGAGACACATTTCTCTAACAAAGGAGGAAACAATGATGATCAATAAAATGAACCATATCTGGTCCCTGGGAAATATTTGAGGTTTCAATTGGGAAGGCTGATATGATGTGTAAGATAAAGGAGACAAGTGAAAGACAATGCAACTTTATCTTCCACTTCTCATAAGGAACCTGGTACTGAAAGTGCTACCACTGAAGCTGAAGAAAGAATAAAGATACAGTGCAAGACACTCTATAAGTAACAGAACAAAGAGTGCGGGGAAATCCAATTAACCTACCAAGCAAACCTCAGATCCAAATTGGAAACTCAAAAGCTCCCATCCACCTGATAACACACACTCCCCTTCATTCTAAACTGAAATAAGAAATCAAAAAAAAAAAAAATTCCCTTCCCAGTCCATTCTGTATTTCCACTCGAGAATAGAATCCAAACTCAAGCCCCAAGGAATCATACTTGAAGGCTACCAAAAGAAGTCTTGAGTTATCTTAAGGGAACACATGACCTGGTCCTGTATCACCCTGCAGGTGTCAGCTTAACCTTATTTAGTATGCTAATGATTAACTATGCAGGTTATCTTATGGACAAAAAAAATACTTATGGAATAGTTCACTTTTCATGATCATGTCTTGGGGCACAAGGAAGCAAAACTCAATGGATTCATCATTAACTGAAGCAGAATATTTCAAAATAAGAGGACCACGCACATTGACTTGAAGCATTATCTTCTAAGGGTCAATATAGATAAAGGTTTGATATGTGGAAAGTCTTGTAGAACAGAAGAAGCAAGGTGAAGTTGGGGTCATGAGAGTCTAATAGAGAACCTGATTCTCCATCAGTTGGCTATGCAAAACACCTTCAGGTAAAATTAGCTAAAGTGTTTTCTGACCAAGCCTAACTCACATCGATACCGTTGCAGGTAAACACGCATGGCGATAATAGAAGCTAAAGGTATAGTTATGAACTACGAAGAAGAGCTGCTAAAATCTTTTTCAAAAAATTGTTCAGGCATCAGGTTCATGTACCATAGGTTAGTAGTAATGTGTTTTTCTCTGCATGCCGTCTTAAAATGGTAACATAATTAACTCAATTGCCACATCATCCGACTTTTCAAAGTCTGCATGACGTGTCTTTTCTTCCAAATTCCTTCACCCCCTGCACGATAATGTTTTTCCACAAACCTACCACCGTTTTCAGAATTATTCAGAACCCATTTCTCTCTCTTATCATCATTAGTCCCTCTTCCAATAAAACTCCTTTTCTCCCTCACAGCAAGTCATGAACCTTTATTTCTTCTGTATATCTGTGATCATCTCTTCATTTCTCCTTCTCACTCTATTCCTATAATGGCAATCGAACGATCTCTTCCGTCTCCCACCATTAACACCACTCCCACATCCCTTCCACTCTTAAAATCATCCCCAGAAATTCTCTATTTTGCTCCCTCAAATACTACTGTGTCCACACCTGGTTCCTCCTCTTCTCCTATAGTTTTTCCTTTTCTGACAAACCTTATTTCCCTTCTATATATTGAAAACCCTATGTCTTGTCACTCCTCTGATCTCATCAAAGAACACTCAGGAGGTTTTACCTCTCAAGTGCTAGAAGCCTATGAGGACGATCCTGATCAGTATCTGAACTCCTCAATGTTGGACTTGGTGAATCTCACAGAGTCACCAGAAAAGGAAGCAGTATATAACATCATGGCTATCGCTGCTGAGAGTCTGATGAACAAATGAGCATATCTCTCATTTGAGTATTAGGGGTAAGAAACTCCATTCCTAGGTGATGTAATAACCATAGTATTCCTCGAGTCTTTGGCTCATGAGACACTCCTAGAAAAACCTGCTGAAGAACCTGATTCTCTTCAGGTAAACCCACTTCTACATCTCCCGATCACCCTAAGCTCTTATAATCCTCCCCCAAGGCACCCATTATCTAGTAGAGAGAGGTCTCTACAGTATAGAAAAGTAGGAGGAGTGTCAAGACAAGGAAAAAGATTTGATGAATCAAGGGGAATTTGCTACTAACAAGAGAGTTCTAGTAGGCGGGGTTGACAAAAATGCTCTAAAGGAATTTCGTTCCTTAGTGAAACAATCTACAAAAGCTCAAAAGTCTGTGGATGAAGCTTCTAATAAAGCTATTGATAAACAAAATGATACATTTGTGAAGGGCAACAACAAATCTAAGGGGAGTCCAGTTGAGAAAGCCATGTCTGAAGATGATACTGTGGAGACAGTAAGTTGGAAAGGAAAGTCTGTTGAAGGTTACAGAAAACAAAAACGTGAAACCATGAGGGAACCTGGTCCTCTAAGGACCATGCTTAGTGACAATGGTCTGGGGCAGGAGAGATTAAGAACTCAAAAGGTCTTGTGGGGTCGTACGTTTGACCTAGTAATTTTAGAAATGGCAGTTTTGAGACAAATTCTAGTGATAGTTGAGTTTTAGCAATAGGAGCACTTTTTTCAGGGGGCATGCCTCTAGTGTACGAAGATGCGGTACAAAATTTCTCCGCATCTCTCTTCACTATTGAAGGGGATCATATTTGTGCGCTAGTAAAGGGAGTATACATTGTACTTGACTCTTCAACATTAGGAAAAGGTTCTCAAAATTCCATGTGAAGGAATGTCCTCAGTCAAAGGTGTCTTTGGTAACAACTTTAGGAGATCCATCTTGAAAGAACAAGTTATTCAGCAGGGGGAACAAGTGCATAAGAAGGTACTACTTCCTGAGTATCAGCTTCTGATGTTCTAAACATCAATACCACACAAGAGGGGGTGTGATTTGTGTGGTACCCAATTTTCGCTCTAGAAGAACCTGATTCTTCTAGGTGTACTAACTACTGCTGTTTGCGGAATAATAATTACAAAAAATAAAGAACACAGAAATTTTTACGTGGAAAACACCTGGCTCAAAAGGTGAAAAAACCACGACCTACTACTCAGTAGGATTTTCCCAAACTTCCACTAAAATCACTGAGCCAAAACTGCATTTATAAAACTCTTTGTAAACCTAAGGATTAACTCTAATCCCGTTGTAGCAACCAGCCTCTAACTGCTGCGACATCTTCAAGTTAACTCTAACTTGAATACTCAAAGTACCTATTACAATTACTTCTATGAAAGCTGGAAAGGTACAACTTTAAAACACCTACTACAATTGAACTAGAAATAAAGAAAGACACATAAAACTCTTTATGGAGCTGGTTCTTCAATCTTGTTCATGTAGCTTCAGGTTTGCACACTTGAATCACACACGAATTGCTTGCAAAAGCCTTGCTATTTTGCTCCCAATTCACGTTCAACTTCTACGTTTTTGTGCAACACTTTAATGTGAGAACATCCTGTAATTTATAGAGTTAGTAGATGAAGAAATAACTAGAGTTCTGATGCAACTCTTCCTTGGTGGAAGAGTTCTAGCTGATTTCAACTTCTAACTCCTTCCCTATCTTGAATTGTGTTCTCTTTGACTAAGGACTCCTTCTCCGTATCAATTATGCCTTTTCGATCAGGAGATATTAAATATACCAAGTTAAGCTTATCTCCTTCACGTGAAACCCACATGCTTGAATTTGCCCGTTTCTGTGCACCTGAGTGATGGACCTGGTTCATCCTGAGTTCCTTTGTCAGTCTTCAAAACTAAGCTTTACTCTAGCCAACATATTCCCCCTTTTTGATGATGACAAACTCTGTGCTTTTCTTAAGCTTAGGACCTGTTTCAACTCAGCTCAACATCAACACAATGTTAGAAATATTTTTCCTTTTTATCACTTATCATCAAGGACCTGGTACATTAGGTCATAAACATCACTGTTCAAAGTGTAAACATCACTTGTTTAAAGCACAACCTTTTTTCCCCTTTTGGCATCATCGAAAAGTTGCATAAAAAATATGAGATAACCAGATTTTAAAGCTTACTCATGGTCGCTAGGGCTACTTCGAATGCAAACATGGATTAATCATCATAGATCAAACTAAGAATTTCAACCATCAAAGAAACATAAACAAACAGTGAGAGCAAAAACAGTGAATTCATTGATGATTGATAATATTCTACTACAAAGCATAAGAAGAAATAAAAATACTGAAAACATGAGCAAAAGAAACAAAATGTCCCGAACTGGGTCACTGGTTGATCTACACTAGGCTAGGATTTAAGGCTTGGAAGAGGTAGGGGCTGGGTTATTTGCTTGGAGAAGTTTCAGCATGTCTTGAAGATTTCCATAATTCTTCTCCTTTTCCCTTGCAAGTTTAGTTCTAAGAGCATCTCGCTCAGATTCTACCTCAACCAATCGTGTCTTCAGCCTTTCTATCTCAATATCCTTTGCCTCACTCTCCTTTACCAAGACTCTAACTTTGCTATTGATAGGTGTCTGTTTAGATGAACCAGGTTCATTAAGAATGACATTTACTTCATAATCGCAAGCAAGTAGAGTATTAACCCCACTTCTTTACAGGTACCTTAAAATGTGCAGCACAGTTATGAGAATGAAACCATAGGGAATGGCATGAGTTTTGGTGCCATTGATAACTCTATCAGTAGGTTCGCGAGGGTTTCCTGTTCAGATGGAACAGGTTCATCTATATTTTTTTCCAAGTTGAACCAACCCCTCAGCAGCTTCGCCAGACCCACTTCCTCCTCTTTTGCTTACACTCTCTTCTATTTCAGCAAATTCCTCTCCCCAAACAACCATTACATTAGTTAGACCAATAGGAGTGGGTGAAGAATCAGTCACTCTTGTCCCCTTTCCCCTCACATTACTCCTAGCGCCCTTGCTCTCCTTTTTTTTCATTTTTACCACCAACTTCTCCAGATTATGTAGTCTTAACACCTGCTATACATCCTACAAATCTATTCTCCAAATTTGCATCAACTTTAGAAATTGTCTCAGGAGAAACTTTAGAATCAGAAGATACCTGTTCAGTTTTGAAAGACCTACTTTCTTCCCCCTTAGTAGCAGACTTAAATGAATCTCCAGATTTCTAAGATTCTTCTTCCCTACCTGCTTTCGATTTCTTGTTTATTTTCTTGATCTGCTCTCCTTTAGTGACAATCTTACGAGCCATCATCTTTACTCTACTTTTCTTATAGATTGGTATGGTTGAAGCAGTGGTAAAAGGTGTGGAAATGGTTTCCTGTGGTGGTGATGAAGGATTTTTAGAGGTGTTTGACATATCTAGGCTAAGGTATGGAAAAGGAGAGAATTAGATTGTGTTTGGAAGATGAAAGAAGAATGAGAGTTTTTGACGACTTGAGAGAGATGAGGTAAGGAATACACTAAAGGCGATCAATATACAGGGGAATAATTGATGGGGTAACTACAGCTTTTCAGACTCTTAGAAGTTTAATCAAACTAAAATTTAGTTTTGAAGAGACGTTAGAGTGTATCCCTAAAATCTAGGTACTTCCATTCGGTTGGGACTCTATTGAACGGGACTGGTTCACTTGTAACGGATAAGTCCAAAAGGAGTTTGGTATTTGGTTGGACTCTGCTCATTATCCAAATATAGTTATTTCAATTATGCAGAGTGCAAAAAACATACCGTGTTACCTTGATGAACCAGGTTCTTCACTGATAATTCTCTTGTGTGAGTCTAAATTTGCCAAAATAGAGAAAATATCAATAGATATTAATGAGTCATTTTAACACATGGCATAAGAGTATACTATGGAAAGTATGAGACTGAGTAATATTTAATCTAATTATACACAATTTACAAACTCTCTAACCAAAAAAAATTTGTTTAACCTTGAATTGGTCCTTTTAGGTGATCTTAATCATCCCTAATTCCAACCTGTTCCTCTCAAAGTGATCTCTACTTAAGGCTTTTGTGAAGATGTCAGTATTTTGCTTGTTAGTAGCACAAAACTCCACAGTGATCAAGATTTTCTCATAGTTGTCCCTCAAAAATGGTGCCTAACATCTATGTGCTTAGTTCTTTTATGATGAATCGGGTTCTTTGCCATACTAATAGCACTAGTGTTATCACAAAAAAATAGGGATGCAACCAAAATCAATTCCAAAGTTCAATAATGGTAGTTTGATCCACAACAATTGAGCACAACATGAACCAGCAACAACACGACTTCAGCAGTAGATAAGGCCATTGAATTTTGCCTTTTTGGTAGGCCGTGACACAAGACATGAACCAAGGAAGTGTGCCATACCTGAGGTGCTCTTCCTATCCACTAAGAAACCTACATAATCAGCTTGAGCATATCCCACTAGGTTAAAAATACTACCTTTTGTATGCCAAAGATAAAGGTTACTGGTGCCTTTCAAGTATCTCAATATTCTCTTTATATTAGTCAAGTGGGGATCCTTTGGATTTTCCCCTATACAACTTCTGATCAACAGATGAACCATGTTCATCTATATCCAATTTCTTGGATGTTGCAATAGGAGTGTCAATTTCTTTAGATGTTTCTTCCTGGTTTTGTTACTGAGTAATATGTTCATGGACAGGTTCCCTCGAGGTTTGAGGATCAGTTCCTCTCTAATCAGTTCCCCCTGTCATGTTGCCATGGGTGGAAGGACCTATTGCATCACTTGTTCCTTCCTGTGATGCCTCTTCAGGATGGACCATGGTTTCATCATTTGAATTTCTTATCAGCCCAATCTCTTTATTATCTTGTTCCTGTTTCTCAGAAAGAATGTTAGTTTTGAATAACATATACATTTTTTTTCCACACATAGTTCTTTTACTGTATATATTATAAGCTTTACTATATGAAGAATATCCCAAGAATACTCCCTCATCACTTCTGGGATCATACTTACCTAGGGAGTCTTTACCATTATTGTGCACAAAACATTTGCATATAAATGCCCTAAGATGGGATATATTTAGCTTTCCCTTTTAAGTGACTCATAGGGAATCTTCTTAATAAGAGGTCTATTCATGCAACTATTTATGATGTAGCATGCAAAAGTTCAGCAAACTTAGCATTTTCAAATTCAGTTGCATGATAGACCTAATTGATGCAAATTGATTACCTAGTTGTTTCTGAGTTTTTCTAACAAAAGAAGTAAACATGTCAAATGCTTCATCTTTATATGTTTAAAATAATGTCCATGTAAACCTAGAGTAATCATCAAAAGCACCATCACATATCTTTTACCACCTCTGCTTAATGTTCTCATTGGACCACAGAGATCTATATGGACCAGTTCCATCGTTATGGTGGTGCTTACCACTTTCTTGCATTTAAAAGAGGATCTTACCTACTTCCCCCTTGCACAAGCCTCACAAATTGTGTCTTCCTTGAACTTGATGTTAGGCAGCCCTATCACCAGATCCTTGGAGACTAATTTGTTGAGTTGAATCAGACTTGCATGTCCAAGTCTCTTGTGCCAAATGAGGGGATCATTGTCCAACACACTTAAGCAATTGAGTTCATTTTCTGAAAGTGTGGACAAATCTAAAATGCATGTATTGGTTACTCTTTTTCCCTGCAAAACAATCTTGTCAATGGTAAGATTAATCATAAAATATTTAGTAGTGGTGAATGCTACCAAGTTACCTTTATCACATAATTGTGATACTGTGACGACCCCTCCCGTCGTCACATGAGTTACTGCCACGTTTCCCCATTATTTTTGCTTCCTTATGTTTCATTATAAGAGTCTTGGGTGAACGAGTTGAATTGTACTGGTTTTAGATGGAAATGAGGCACTTTGTCTCTTTAAGGAAGGTTCGTATTGGAAAAATCAACCGGCTGTTGACTCATGAGTTAGAGGGCTTAGATGTGATTTTCGATGTTTCGTTTAGCTTTGGAAGATGATTTGTGACTTAGGAGTGTGATCGGAATTTGATTTTGTAGGTCCGGTGTAGAATTAGGCTTGAATTGGCGAAGTTAGTATTTTGGCGAATTCCGATTGAGGGGTGAGATTTTGAGCCGAGGGTCGGAATGGAATTCTGAGAGTTGTTGTGGCTTTGTTAGGTGATTTTGGATGTGTGTGCAAAATTTTAGGTCATTCAGAGGTGTTTTGGTTGGGTTTTTGATCAAATGCGTAATTCGGAATTTTTGGAAGAACTTAGGCCTGAATCCGATGAATGTGAGGGTTTTGGTGTTATTTGTGGTGTTTTGATGATTGGAGAAAGTTTGAATGATGTTTTAGGATGGGTTGGCACTTTTGGTTGAGGTCCCGAGGGCCTCGGGGTGATTTTGGATGGCCATCGGGATGAATTTGGACTTATGAGATTGCTGTGTATCTGGTTTCTGGTATTTCCGCATCTACGGAAAAGGAACCGCAGATGCATATGCACAGGTGCAGAAGGAAGGTTGCAGGTGCAAGTTCTTGGAAGGTTTGTCCATCGGGATGAATTTGGACTTATGAGATTGCTGTGTATCTGGTTTCTGGTATTTCCGCATCTGCGGAAAAGGAACCACAGATGCGGTTGCGCAGGTGCAGAATGAAGGTTGCACGTGTGAGTTCTTGGAAGGTTTGCTATTTCCGCAGGTGGGGGCTTGGGACCGCATCTGCGATGACACAGATGCGGTAGCTGAGTCGCAGAAGCGAATTGGCATGTCCTTGGTATTTCCGCAAAAACGGAAATGTATCCGCAGAAGCGGGACCCGCAAATGTGGAGAGATGACCGCAGAAGCGGTCGTGGACTTAATGAAGATCCGCAGAAGCGGAGGTATAACCGCAGAAGCGGTAGCTACAAATGCGGTAACGGAACCGCAGATGCGAAAATCACTGTTCAGAGAATGGTTTTAAAGCTCATTTTGTTCCGCGAGCTAAGGGTTATTTCCACCATTTTTGATCGACCTTGAGAGCTCTTGGACAGAAATTGAAGGGGATTTCAACTAGGTGTGATTGGAGGTGAGTTCTTTGGCCTAAATACATGATTTAATGGTAGAATTAACAATTTTTATGGGACCGAGTGTTGGCCGGTTAAGAACTCACACATCCAGAGGATGCAAGTAGCAGATATGAGGATGTTGAGGTGGATGTGTGGGCATACAAGGATGGATAAGATTAGGAATGAAGATATTCAAGAGAGGGTGGGCGTGGCGCCCATGGAGGACAAGATGCGGGAAGGAAGATCCAGATGGTTCGGGCACATTCAGAGGAGGAGCACTGATGCATCGGTGAGAAGTTGTGAGAGACTGGCGGTGATGGCCACGAGGAGAGGTAGAGGGAGACCTAAGAAGTATTGGGGAGAGATGATCAGGCAGGACATGATGCGACTTAGGATTACTGAGAACATGGCCCTTAACAGGGGATTGTGGAGGTCGAGCATTAAGGTTGTAGGTTAGGGGGAAGTTGGGAATATTTCTACAGCGCGCTAGAGTGAGACTAGACAGTTAGGAGTTAGGCTTAGGATGCTACGGATCAGCTACTGATGCAGGACTCTATATTCTAGATATTAGCATACTTTCCTCTTTCTCGTATTTCGTATTTTCTTATAATGTTGTTATTTAGTTATTTTATGTTATTTTACGTTATGTTGTGTATTGTATGTTATTTATTATGAGCCTATTGCTAGTACTAATATATCGACACTTGTTTCTGTCAATTGTTTCTCTCTTGAGCCGAAGGTCTCCTGGAAATAGGCTCTCTGCCCCTCGGGGTAGGGGTAAGGTCTGCGTACATATTACCCTCCCAAGACCTCACTTGTGGGATTATACTGGGTTGTTGTTGTAATGGTAGAATTAACATGAAAATTTGTGAAAATTCATCAAAAGAGGGTAAAGCTAGGACTAGGAAATTTGGTATTTCAAAGTGGAATTTGAGGGGCCAAATGGACTCTAATTTTGGTAATTTTGATATGTATAGACTCGTGGCGAGATAAGGAATCCAGTGATGTTAATTTTCTAATTTTTCGAGAAGTGGGCCCGGGGCTTGGGTTTTTGCAAACTTCGAGATTTTTGCTATTTTTCGATTGTTTTCGAATGGGTATTGTCCCATTGGCATATTGTGATGTATTCACTCTGATTTTGGATAGATTCGACGTGCATGGAGGCCGAATTGAGGGGCAAAGGCATCGCGAGCTAGGGATTTCGCCGGTTTGAGGTGAGTAATGATTGTAAATGATATCCTGAGGGTTTGAAACCTCGGATTTGCACACCGTAGTGCTATATTGAGGTGGCTTGCATGCCAAATAGCGAGCGTGGGGTAGAGCACCGTCGGGGATTGTGACTTGATCCGTCCCGATTGTTGATTTTACCGCGTATTTGACTGAAACTTATTTGATATTATCATGATTTGGGTTGATTGCCATATTTGGGCTTCGTGCCAATTATTTGAAACCTTCGGGGATTTTATCACTATTTCCTCACTATTAGACATACTACTTGAACTCAGTCCTGTTGATTATACTATTTTACAAACTCAGCCGTTTTAGTTAAACTTTGAGACTTAAATGATATTTTCCACTGTTATTTAGGCTGAGCACTACTATTTTATTGATGCCCGAGGGGCTTATGATGTTTTTTGGATTGAGTGAGGCCGATGGCCAGATGTGAGGATATGTTGAGTGATGTGAGGAGGATTTCAGGCCTCGAGTGTATTGCAAGGAGGCTTTCAGGCCTCGAGTGTATTGCGAGGAGGCTTTCAGGCCTCGAGTGTGATGTGAGAAGGCTTTCAGGCCTTGTTTTATATGCCACGAGGTGGCTTGATATTGCACTTGGTCCATAAGGGGCCCCTCCCGGAGTCTGCACACCCCAGTGAGCGCCGTCGACGATGCTGTATGCCGCATCGAGATGTGGATCGGGCTGCACGCCGCAGCGGTTACTATATGATACTGTTCCGAGAGTGATCTGAGAAAGAAAGCCCGAGGGGCTAGTACTGTTTTGAGATGTTGCCCGAGGGGCAAACTTTTATGTGCGCATCTTGCATATTTATTTGCCTTTTTACCTGTTATACTGTGGTATTTGTGCCCGAGGGGCGGTTTCTGTGCTTATCAGCACTAACTATTTTGAAATCATTTCATAACTGTTAAAAGGATTATTTTCAAAAGAGATTTAAACTGAGCCAAGATATTTCTAAATATTTCATAGTCTTCACTATTTTCTCATTGAATTGTACCCGGCTTCTATACAGCATGTTGGTTGCTTTACGTGATTTCATACTACTCAGTTGTTATTTACCTTTATTACTCACTGAGTTAGAGTACTCACTTTACTTCCTGCACCTCGCGTACAGTTGCAGGTATTTATTCACCCGGTAGCGGGTTTTGGCTGCATGGAGGCAGAGTTGTAGAGGTTTAGCGAGGTGACTGCCAGCGTTCGCAGCACCACGATCTTTCTATGTTATTCATTATTCCTGTTCATCATATTTCTAAACTTGTAAAGTGGAATTACATTCTCATAGATGCTCGTGACTGGTGACACCTCGATTAAGGCTGTGTTGGGTTGTAATTTCGTTAATTAAATATCATTAAGTCATTTTTTTTGTTCATTTATGCTTAACTATTTTGAAAGAGACGAGTTGTATTAGTTGGCTGGCCTTGTCTTCACGAGAGGCGCCATCACGACCAGTGCGGGGTTTGGGTCTTGATAGATACACTGATAAGACTGTAATTTAAGCCATCTATCAAGTAGATATTCTTAATAGAGTGAGAATCAGTCTTACCTACCTTTCCAAACCCAATGATTTCACCTTTCTTCCCATTTCCAAAGGAGACATTACCTTCTTTGAGGTCGTCAAGTTAAAGGAACTGGTTCTTGCTTCCTGTCATATGCTTTGAGCAGCCACTATCCATGTACCATATTTGGCTGCTCCCTTTCACTTGGACCCATAAAAGGAAATCAGGGGTTAGTCTTAGGAATCCAAACTAGTTTAGGTCCCTTTCTATAGGCAAAAGGGTGAATCAGATTCTTTTTAGCCCAACGTGGCAGCCTATTTTTCCTTTGAACAAATTCTTTATTCTTTTTACTAGCCTTTTCTTTTGCAATACATTCAGTATAGTGACTAGTTTTACCATAGTGTGTGCAAATTTTGTTCTCAGGAAGTGTGAGGTACTTGCTTTTGGGATCCCACTTAGGTGTAGGGGTCCCGTATCCAAGTCCCCTCTTATTGGTACTATGGTGTTCATGTAGCCATGAAAGTGCATCGGAGGATCTATTCCATTTACAGGTTCTATCTAGCTCGTGCTTAACCTTGTTTAGATCCTCCTTAAGGACTCTTGTCTGCTCATCTCTTTTGTACGACTCATCTTTCATTTTTCCTACATTTTCTTCTAAAGTGAGTTGTGTGTGATCAGATTTCTTTTTACCAGTTCCTAATTTTAATTTTAGATTTTCAGATTTAAGCTCTAGGACTGTGGTGTCAAGTTCATGAACCTGTTTCTTCAACTCAGTATTTTTACTATCACTTTCACTAGCCCTAAGTTCCAGGTTTTTGCACTTAGCTTTCAAAATCACACACTCCTTAGACAGCTGTTTGTTTTCATTGTTTAGATCCTCAGATTCATCAATGAAATCTAGGAGTAACTCAGATAGCCTTTATTTAGACAAAAAATTAATCTTGTCTTTGAGATGAATGATACTTACCTCAGATTCCTCATCGGATTCTTCAATTGCCATAAGTTCTTGTTCATCTCCATCTTCATCCTCCGAGTCCTCATCTGAGCTTTCACCCCAAGCAACAACCATAGCCTTTGTTGATCCTTTGTTCTTCTTGGGATGAACCTGTTCCTTCTTCCTGTTCCTTCGTTCAGCTCTTTCCTTCTTCCATTCAATTTCCCATTGAGGGCAATTTTTTATGTGGTGATCAGTCTTCCCACACTTGTAACACCCCTCATTGGTTTGTTTTTCAGGAACCCTTGGTTTGTTGTAGCTTCCACTTCTTGAAGAACCATTTCCTCTCATTAGGTACTTCTTGAACTCCTTTGTGATCATGGTCATTTAATCCTCCTCTAGATCAGCACCTTCAGTGATTCTGAATGCCATGCTCCTTTCCTTCTTGGGTGCATCCATCTTCATGGTTTGCCTTCTCAGTTCATAGGCAGTAAGATTTCCAATCAGTTTATCCAGCTTGAGGGTAGCAATATTCTTAGATTCCTGAATAGCTGTGATTTTGGTTTCCCAAGAGATTGGCAGTACCCTTGTCAAAATCTTCTCAACTTTGTCTTCTTCAAGAATAACCCTTCCAAGAGACTTAAGTTCATTTGTTAGTGTGGTGAACCTTGTATACATCTCTTGGATGGTTTCCCCTTCCTTCATGGTGAAATTCTCATATTGAGAATACAGCAGTGTTCCTCTGGACCTCTTCACTTGAGGTGTTCCTTCATGAGCCACTTGCAAAGTGTCCCAGATTTCCTTAGTAGTGGTACAACTTTGAATTCTACTGTACTCGTCTGGACTAAGTCTACACACAAGACATTTCTTGGCCTTTGCATTCTTTTCCCACTTCCTCAAGTCCTCAGCAGTGCAGTCAGCTCTTGTCTTTGGCACATCCACTCCTTCAGCATTCTTTTTTGTAGTTGTTAGAGGACCATTAGTGACTATGTCCCAGAGTTCATAGTCTTCTCCTATGATGTGATCTCTCATCCTGTTCTTCCATCAAGAATAGTACTGACTATTGAAAAGTGTAGGCCTAGCAGTGGATTGCCCTTCCCAGTTCTCAGGTGGTGCACTCATGTTGATCTTCTCCTAAGGTGTTAGCCTCTTCAAGGATAACCTGCTCTGATACCAATTGATGTTCTAAACGTCAATACCACACAAGAGGAGGGGGAGTGATTTGTGTGGTACCCAATTTTTGCTCTAGAAGGACCTGGTTCTTCTAGGTGTACTAACTACTGCTGTTTGCGGAATAATAATTACAAAAAATAAAGAACACAAAAATTTTTACATGGAAAACACCTGGCTCAAAAGGTGAAAAAGCCACGACCTACTACTCAGTAGGATTTTCCCAAACTTCCACTAAAATCACTGAGCCAAAACTGCATTTACAAAACTCTTTGTAAACCTAAGGATTAACTCTAATCCCGTTGTAGCAACCAGCCTCTAACTGTTGTGACAACTTCAAGTTAACTCTAACTTGAATACTCAAAGTACCTATTACAATTGCTTTTATGAAAGCTGGAAAGGTACAACTTTAAAACACCTACTACAATTGAACTAGAAATAGTGAAGACACATAAAACTCTTTATGGAGCTGATTCTTCAATCTTGTTCATGTAGCTTCAGGTTTGCACACTTGAATCACACACGAATTGCTTGCAAAAGCCTTGCTATTTTGCTCCCAATTCACATTTAACTTCTACATTTTTGTGCAACACTTTAATGTGAGAACATCCTGTAATTTATAGAGTTAGTAGATGAAGAAATAACTAGAGTTCTGATGCAACTCTTCCTTGGTGGAAGAGTTCTAGCCGATTTCAACTTCTAACTCCTTCCCTATCTTGAATTGTGTTCTCTTTGACTAAGGACTCCTTCTCTTTATCAATTATGCAACCTTTTCGATCAGGAGATATTAAATACACCAAGTTAAGCTTATCTCCTTCACGTGAAACCCACATGCTCGAATCTGCCCGTTTCTGTGCACCTGAGTGATGGACCTGGTTCATCCTGAGTTCCTTTGTCAGTCTTTAAAACTAACCTTTACTTGGGCTAACAACTTCTCTTTGAACTGGTCAATAAGGTGCTCTTACCTCGTTTTGAGAGGCGGTCTATTGCTACAAAATCGGATATGGTATTAATGGAAGCGTTTGATGATTTTGTCCCAATCAATTTGCCAGCAATCATGATAGATCATATGCAAAAGGTGGCAAACTTTAAAGGTGGGAATCATGGGCTACCATATGGCTTTCTCCTCACTCAGATCAGATTCTACAACACGCAAGAAAACCTTCTTTAAAACCACTTTAGAAGAATGTGAATATGTATAAAGAGTTGGTGGAAGCATCTCAACCATTTCTCAGCTGATCAACGCTCAAAGTGCAGCTTCTGAAGAGATCAGGAGGTTAAGGCTCAAAATGCCATACTGGAAACTCAGCTCAATCAAGCAGTTAAAGGACCTAATTTTGCTAATGAAGAAGCTGCCCGATTGACAACGAAAAATGATAAGCTTCGGGAAAAATTGCTTGAAGAACAATTGTCTGCAAATACACGACTGGACCTGGTTCTCAAAACCATTATTGTCTCCTCTTCCAAGCCTCCTTCTTCTAGTGTCCCTTAGGATCCTCTCAGTGGCCAGCTATTTTTGCACTAATATTTTGTGGCAGTTGTTTTATTTTTGTTTGATTTTTTTTGTGATGGCATGCTGGAATTCACCAGTACTACTCCTATCTTGATCAGTCCATTGTTAATATTAATGAAACAACTCCTCTTTTTGCCTGTACAATGTTGTATTCCTCTGACTTCTCTTTTCTATCATGTTGTGTGCACATATGTGGCATGAATTAGCTGTGTTAGACTTCTTTATGCTAATTACCTGGTTGTGTTTCTTTTTAATGATGCCAAAAGGGGGAAAGGTCATAAGGAAACTTATAAGGGATATGAGATTAAGGGGGAATCAAAAGCAAATGGCAAATGGTCATGAGGAACTTGTGTAGTTGATTTAAGGGGGAATCAAAAACAAATGGTCAGGGGTAACTTGTTTAGTTTGGGGAACTTGTGTAATTTCTATTATCTTATCTAGTTATTTCTACTCCAAACAAATACTATCAATGCCTAAGTTTGTCATCATCAAAAAGGGGAAAATTGATGGGTTTTCAATGTCTTTGCCTTATGCTTCGCATGTTTTGATGATCTAAGAAACTTATTGTGAAGAACTAGATAGAGAACCCGACCCACATGGTATACATTTCAAATCAACAATAAATGGTCTGGTTTCCAGAAAATGAGTAAACAACCACAAGGAGGAACACAACAGGGACCTGGTGACCTGGTCCCTTGGGGTTCTCTAATAAAAGTACAAGTCAGTGACTGTCCGCAACTATTACAAAGAGGAACATAATAGGGACCTGGTCCCTTAGTGTTCTCTGACAAAAGTACAAGTCAACTGTACAGCTGGAACGTAACAGTAGAAAGTGACTGTCTCGCAACTGTTACAAAAGAGGAACACAATAGGGACCTGGTCCTTTAGTGTTCTCTGACAGAAGTACAAGTCAACTATAAAGCTGGAACGCAACTGCACAAAATTAATTGTGCAACAGACATTTCTCATTGGGAAGAAGCGTGTACCAAGAATTGACATCACCATCGATTGTGATGTCTTTTGTAGCATAACAACCTAGTGCAAGGCACATGATATTCACTTGTGCATTCAGTGATATACTCTCAAGCATAAGAGTGTTCATCCGGCATTGAAGTCACTGGTGTGTCAAGAACAAGAAGACAACTCCACTAAGGATCAGTTTCATAATGAGTTTTATGTATATTCGTAGTTGAGTTGTAATCTTGTTATTTGTTCTTCATTGTATCTCCTATCTTGCTTTCTTAGAAGCTTTGTCTTAGGAAAACTAAAATCCGTAAACTTTCGAGTTTATGTTATGACTAGGTTTAGTCATAAGTTTAAAGTCTTTGTAAGTAGAAGAGTCACAAAGTGGCTTGTGGTGAGAGCATCACAATTTAGTCAAAGTCTGTAATAGAGTTATTACAAAGTGGATTATAATAGTGAGATTGCAAGTTGGTGAAGTTAAAAGCCTACAAGTGTAGATCGTGGTTTTTTGATCCCCTTGTGTGGGATTTTTCCGCGTAAAAATCCCTTGTCTTCTTTACTTACAATTTTATTAGCATTCTCAGCATAACCTCATAGAGGACCAGGTAATCTACTGTTTGGTGGATTCATACAAACTAACAAGAAACTCCTAAGTCAAGCAAGTCTCAAGAGTTGACTAACAAACCCGATGGTGTTATGGAGTCAACTAATGAGATTAGCAACAGTCAATCAGAATCATAGAAGGTTTCAACTACTCATACGAGCGCAACTCGTCCAAATGAATGGAGAAGTGAACCAGAATATTCTCAAAAGTTTATCAGAGGAGATCCAAGTGAAGGAATGAAAATCAGGGGAGCTCTCAAGAAGAAGGAAAATATAACACTGATTTATCCGATTGAACCAAAGAAAATAGAGGAAGCTCTAAAAGACTTAACCTGGTTACAAGCAATGCAGGAAGAACTGGATCAATTTGACAAAAATTAAGTGTGGAAACTTCTGCCTAAATCTGCAGACGCTACTGTAATTGGAACAAAATGGGTTTTTAGAAATAAGCTGAATGAGGATGGAAAGGTGGTAAGAAACAAAGACAGATTAGTAGCCCAAGGTTACTCACAACAGGAAGGAGTCGACTACAATGAAACCTTTTCCCCAGTTGCTCGACTGGAGTCAATACAATTTTTTCTTGATACGCATCCTTTAAGAGATTTAGGCTTTTCAGATGGATGTCAAAAGTTCTTTCTTGAATGGTTTCATTGAAGAGGAAGTATATGTAAAACAACCTCCTGGATTTGAAGATTCAAAGTTCCCTTACCACATGTATAAATTGATCAAAGCCATGTATGGACTTAAACAAGCTCCACGAGCATTGTACGAAAGACTTAGTTCATTTCTACCCGATCATAGTTTACAAGAGGTAAAGTAGACACTACACTATTCATTAAAAGGTCATCGAAAGGTAATCTTATTATTCAAGTTTACATTGATGGTATTATTTTTGGTAGTGCTAACCCTCTTCTGTGCAAGGAATTTGCAAATCTTATGCAAAGTGAGTTTGAAATGAGTATGATGGGAGAGCTAATACTAATTCTTGGACTTCAAATCTGACAATCTGAAGAAGGAGCATTTATATGTCAGACGAAATACAACAGCAACAACAACAACAACAATAACCCAATAAAAACCCGACTAGTGGGGTTTGGGATGGTAGTGTGTATTCAGAAGTTTGATATGAGCAATGTGGCACACTAATGAGTTCGTCAACAAATCTTGACAAAGGTGCAAAGGGAAATCTTGTCGATAAAACTAAATATCATGGAATGATTGGCTCTAATCTTTATCTAACTTCTAGTTAACCAGATATTATGTTTAGCGTTTGTAAATGCACCAGGTTTCAGTCAACTCCTAAAGAATCACATCTGACTTCCGTAAAGAGAATAATTTGTTATCTCATTGGAACTATTTCCTACGGATTATGGTATCCACGCTCTAACAATTTTAAACTATAAGTTTTGTCAGATGCTTATCTTGCATGTGATAAGGAAAACAGAAAAAACACCAGCGGAACAGGTCAATTGCTTAAAAAAGTACTGATATCTTGGAATAGTAAGAAACAAGGATCTGTTGCATTATGCACAATGGAAGCTGAATATATTGCCATTGGACAATATTATGCATTGTTATTATGGATGTCTCATCAATTAGGTGACTATGAACTATTCTTTAAATCTATTCAAATATTTTGTGATAACTCTAGTGCCATATGTCTTTCAAAGAATCATGCGCATCACTCTAGGGCTAAGCATATAGACATCAAACATCATTTCATTAGAAATGGGTACAAATTTTTGACTGCTACTTAGTATTGGCAATAGGTCTTAAAAAGTATCTAAAAATATCAAATTTAGACATATTTTTAAGGGAGATATAGAATTATCATTTCTTGGCACTACTGATCAATTAACAGATATTTTCACTAAGCCCTTATTTGAAGATAGATTTTGCTCTTTAAGAGAATTACTTGGCATTATTTCTCTTGATCATTAATATTAGAACCTATGTGATATTTTTAATTCTTGTATGCGTAATCTTTCAATTTTGCCTGTTTATATTCATTAATATTGCGCCTCCAATTTTCCTCTCTTTTTCCATCATTTGCAGCTTTCAAGAAAGGAAAACTGATAGATCTTAAATACTCTTGCCTTATGTTTTGATGATCTAACAAACTTCTTGATAAGAACCAGTTAGGAAACCTGACCTACTGTGGATTGCTGCAAACTTCAACGGACTCCAGTAAAAGATGAACTGCTATAGATTCAGCTAGGAACTAAACAAGGACCTAATGCTCCTGTGGTTCCTATATAGTAGTACAAAGTCATTTGGACACAGCTGGAACTGAAGTGACTGGCGACACTGTTTCTGCCGCACTGCACCACACTGTCAGCCCACTCATTCTCTAACCAAACAAAGTACTCACATCATTTTAAATGATGTGATCAAGATGTACCAAATGGGTTTTATACAAAAACATGGAAGGTTTCAGTTTCTTATTCAAGCCTTTAGCAAAAAACAGAAAACATCATTCTCTCAAGCTTGAAGAACAAGGTTGAACGCCACTATGGACGAGTTCCTAAACAATTGATTGTTTCTGTCCTAGTTGAGTTGTAACCTTGTTATTGTACTTACAATATCTCCTAAATCACTTACTTAGAAGTTTACTGATTAGGAATTCTCTTGTAAATCCTCAGACTCGTTGAGTTTAGGTTGTGGCTAGATTTAATCATAAAGAAAAGTATTTGTAATCATTGAGTTACAAAGTGGCTTGTGGTGATAGCACCACAAGTTAGAACAAGCCTTTGTAACTAGGATAGTCACAAAGTGGATTGTGGTAAAGGTACCACAAGTTAGTTTGAAGTCTTTGCAATCGGAAGCATTGTAAAGTGGCTTGTAATAGGTAAGATTATAAGTTAGTGAAGTTAAAATCCTACAGGGTAGGTCATGGTTCTTTGATCCCCTTATGCGGGATTTTTCCACGTAAAAATCCTCTGCCTCATTTACTTACTTCTTTACTAAGTGCTCTTAGCAGAAACTTGTAGAGGACCAGGTACTCCATAATTTGGTGGACCCATACAAACTAACAATTGGTATCAGAGCGGGTTCCTCCTATCAGGCTTACACCTAGGAAGGATCCTCATGGCGTCTCCACTGAATTTTGAAGAAGGTAAATCCATATATCACCTACCCAAGTTTGATGGAAAATGCTATTGGTGGTGGAGAGCTAGAATGCATGATTTCATCATGGTTGAGGATTGTGAGCTTTGGGATGTCATCTGTGACGGTCCATTTGTTCCAATCAAGGTACTAAATGAATTTCCTTTTTCAATAAATAATACCTGTAGAGAATACACAAGTAAATATGACAGAAGTCAAGTTTCTACTAAGAGCACTTAGTAAAGTAGTAAGTAAAGGAGGCAGAGGATTTTTAAGTGGAAAAATCCCGCACAAGGGGATCAAAAAACCACGACCTACACTCTAGGTTTCTAATTTCACTAACTTGTAATCTTAGCTATTACAAGCCACTTTACAATACTTTCGATTGCAAAGGATTTACTCAACTAACTTGTGGTACCTTTACTACAAGCCACTTTGTGACTATCCTAGTTACAAAGGCTTTTTCTAACTTGTGGTGCTGTCACCACAAGCCACTTTGTAAGTCTACGTTTACAAAGACTTTTCCTTATGACTAAATCTAGTCACAACATTAACTCAACGAGTTTATGAATTTACAAGAGGATTCCTAATCAGTATGCTTCTAAGTAAGCGATTTAGGAGATATAGTGAGTATAATAACAAGGTTACAACTCAACTAGGACAGAAACAATCAATCTTTTAGAAACTGGTCCGTAGTGGCGTTCAACCTTGTTCATCAAGCTTGAGAGAATGATTTTTCTGTTTTTACTGGAGGCTTGAATGAGAAACAGAAACCTTCCAGTGATGTTTTTCTATAAAACCCCTTTGGTACATCTTGATCACATCACGTGAAATGATGTGAGTACTTTGTTTGGTTAGAGAATGAGTGGGCTGAAAGTGTGGTGCAGTGCGGCAGAAACAGTGCCGTCGGTCACTTCAGTTCCAACTGTATCCAAATGACTCTGTACTGCTATATAGGAACCAAAGGAGTATCAGGTCCTTGTTTGGTTCCTAGCTCCTAAATCTGTAGTAGTTCATCTTTTACCGGAGTCCATTGAAGTTTGCAGCAATCCAAAGTAGGTCAGGTTCCCTAACTAGTTCTAAGCAGTAAGTTTGTTAGACCATAAAAAACATAAGGCAAGAGTGTTTAAGATCTATCAATTTCCCCCTTTTCGATGATGACAAACATAACAATTATAAAGTTAGACTTGGGCAGTAAAAAAAATTTCAAAGAGTTCCCCCTAAGACGATGCCTTACTCTTTCATGTTCATAAAAACCAGTTCCCCAATGTGGCTCCCCCTAAGTCCTATATTAGGCTTTCTTTCTTTTCCCTTTTTGGCATCATTAAAAATAATAATCAACACAAAAAAGTTCAGCTAAGCTAACTCATGCCACATATGTGCACACAATTATGAGAAAGAATAGAACACAAATAGAAAGTACTAGACAAAATAAGAGAGGATTCATATTCAAAAGTTCAAAGGAAGAGGCAGCATTGGACTTGATCACAGGAGCATTAGTAGTAGTACATCCCAACCGCACAAAAAAACAACAAAAACATCCACCAACCATCAACACGGAACAAACAAAAAAAATATCCTGAAAACTGGTCACTGAAGGGAATGTTAGGGGGCACTAGGAGGAAAAGGCTTGGAAGCTGCAGCAAGTGTCTGGAGAATAAGGTCTATTTGGGTGTTGCTCGACTTTTGGTCGTTGAGAAGTTCAGCCTTAAAGTTCTCAACTTGCGCCCTGAGGTCAGCATTTTCTTGGGTCGAATGGATCACCTCATCATTCGACATAGGAACCGCTCGAGCTTGCTCGCCTTCCAGGATAGCATTCATGGCCTTCAATCGATGTATTTCCTCAGCTGCACTATTCTGGGCATTGATGAGCTAAGACACAGTTGAAATGCTTCCTACACCCCATTCTTCTCAATACACTTGCACTCGTCTAAGGTTGTCTGTGAGAATATCTGTTTACGGGTCCCTACTTTACCTTTTCCCAAAGGAACCTCAAAGTGTTTGAACACTCGCGTGAGAAAGAATCCATAGGGAAGCCCGTGATTGCCATCCTTGAAATCAGCCACCTTCTGTATGTGCTCAATCATTATGGCAGGCAGACTCACAGTGTTGAAACTGTCCAATTGCTCCATTAAGAATAAATCAGATTTTGAAGTTACAGATTGCCTTTCTGCTCAAGGCAACAAGACTTTGTTAACCAGCTAAAACAACAACTGGTAGACAGGAAGTAGTGCTTTCTTATAGATCTAGTCCCCTTTCTGATTGGAATTATCTTTCACCACCGCATTTCGGAAGTTGTACTGGCAAATATCTCGGACACTCATTACTCTAACTATAGGAACTTGCAAAATTTCTCCAAGCACTTGCACGTCAAAGACAATGTCCACACCATTGACCAAAGCACAAACATGGTCAGTATCGACTGCAAATAGACTGGCGAAGAAACTCTGTACCTCCTTTTCATACACTTTAGGAGCATCAACGTAGAAAAGATGCGTCCACTATTGAAACTCCACCATTTCTAGGATTTGGCGCATTTCGGCCATTTCTGAGATTGTTGGGTCAAACGTATGACCCAACAGAACAATCTGATGCCTTAAGCGCTCAGAGCCAAGGCAAACCTCACTTCGTGCTTTCTTTCCAGGACTAGGTTCTTCAACTGTTTCATACTTGTGTTTCCTATGCTTTTCTCCACTGACTTTACCTTTCCCTTTGGACTTGACAAGAATATCCTCATCACTCACTACCTTCTTCATCTTAGACTTAGAAGTAGACCCTTTCTCCATAGAAACAGACTTAGACTTTTCCGAGTACCGTCTTACAAGGGAACCGGGTTCCTCAGTATTTCCTTCTTCCACCTCAATGACAGGGATAGCTTCATCACATACAGGTACACCATCCTTCACCAACTTTCTTATTACTACTTTTTTTGCTCTTTTAAAGTGCAGAATTGTAGGCCACTTTAACTTGAAGCCTGGTAGTGGAGCGCTTGATTTCAGACTCAGGGGTGGAAACAAACCTTCGCTTACTTATGAATACGTCAAGGGCCACGTTTTCCAGGTCTTATTCATCACTAGATCGCATTTCTGGTCCTTGAATTTCCAGGGGCAAAACACCGAATGCAGGAACAACACTGTCCTAGGGATGAGACTCCTGACCCGGGTCCTCATGAGAGGGATCAGGTTCCCCATGTGAAGCCCCAGTAATGTATGCTACTGCATCTCCTTCAATTGCCACGATAGCCCCTTCTTCCCTTACGCTTTGTGACTCGTGTTTCTGGGAAATGAACTTATGCAATACCCCATCAGCGGATACCACAAACATAGCCTTTTCTTCGCAACCGGTGCTTCCACAACCATGGAGTCGACTGCAACGATGGCGGAGCCTTTTGTGAACTCAGTATTTTGGCCTTGTTCTCCACTTAGGGTTGGACTGGTGTGGGCAACAGACAACGAAGAGAACGGAATGGTAGTTTCAAGGGTTTCTGAGTTGGGAAGATGTTGGGAAACTATGGAAGGTGTGACTAGAGCAGTAGGAGTGATAGAGGGTGACAAAGACTTAGAGATGGCAAGCGGTTCCATAGACGGGTCAGAGGTGGTTACAGATGAGGCAGAGAGATCGGAAGTTTTCTCGGCCATTAGGAGAGGTGGTGTGATGATCCTTTCCTTTTGGGTGAATTTAGAATAGGGCTTATGGTTAATAAGGGAAGAAGAGATGGGTTTTTAAACAGAGAGGATAATTATGAAGGAAGAAGAATATGCACCGGTTCTGAAACGGCCGTTGGGCGTGGAGAATTGTGATGTTTCAGAGGGTAATGGAACGTTTGAATTGAAGGGACGTGACAATCGGATCTGAAAAGTTAATGATATGGCAGTTGTATTTTGTACCTTTTAAGATATGTATTAAAGGATGCACAGAACTACTAACCTTTAGTACAAGAACCTGGTTCTTGAGAAACATTTTCTTCAAGCTCCCCCTTCTTTTTTTTCTTGAAAAACGAAAAATTAATCCTCTTTTATCAGTTATGTACTGCATCTACTACTTCTATGCTTAACATGCATGTCTACTTGAAACGATATTTGAAGTGAGTTAGGCAGGGCCAAAAAATAACTTTGAGCTAATTAATTCTTAAGAATACGAGCCAACTAAAGAGGAATCTGGTTCTCAATTTGGCTTAAACAGTCCCAACTTTACTCTGTTTCTTTCAAATTGTTCCCTACTTAGTTCCTTCGTGAAAATGTTTGCAATTTGATCTTCTGTGCTACAGAACTTCATGCATATCAACCCTTTCTCCACGTTATCTCTCAGAAAATGATGCCTCACATCAATATGTTTAGTCCTTTTATGTTGAATTGGATTCTTTTCCATATTGAGTGCATTGGTGTTGTCACATAGGAGAGGTACACTCTCAGTGAGAACTCCAAAATCCTCCAGCTACTGCTTGATCCACAGAAGTTGAACACAGCAAGATTATAACGACCCGACTGGTCGTTTTGCATTCTCGAACCTCGTTCCCTTAAATAATCCTTTCCGCATTTGCTTTAGCTGAATTATGACTTGCGGGTGCGGGTGGTTCAGAAGTTAGAAGAAGTTCGGGCAAAAATAAGCTCATTCGCTTCATTTCATATCTCCAAAAAGGCCAAGTTTGACTTCGGTCAATATTTTGGGAAAACGGACCCAGAATTGCGATCCGGAAATTTCTGAGGGTCCGTGGAAAAATATGGGACCTGGGCGTGTGCCCGGAATCGAATTCTGAGGTCCCTAGCCCGAGTAATGGAATTTTTCGTAAAAATTGTTAAGTCAGTTTCAAAGAATTAAAGGAAACTAAGAAATTATTGTTTTTATAGGTATCGGCATCGGATTTCGATTCCGACACTTGGTACGAGTCTGAAATATCATATAAGACTTACCCGTAAAATTTGACGTCAATCCGTGTAGTTTAAGGGCGTTTTGACCCGTTGGTAGGAAATTAAGAACTTGAAGTTCATTAGATTTGATTAATTGGTTTTGGGGTCCCATTCCGTGATTTAATAATGTTTTGGGTGTTCCGAAGGTTCGACTAGGTCCGCCTCGTGATTTCAGACTTGTCGGTATGTTCGGGCGGGGCTCGGGAGCCCCGAGCGTCAAATGGTCGAAGTTCGAGCGAAGCTAGAAATTGAAAAGAAGCAACATCTGCTGCTTCTGTCATAACCGCTTTTGCGGCTCTTGGACCGCAGAAGCGAGACCGCAGAAGCGGTCCTGTGATCGCAGAAGCGGAAGAGGTCAGGCCCAGGGGAAACTGCAGAAGCGGACCCCAAGACCGCAGAAGCGGTAGGCCCAAACCGCAGAAGCGGTTCTATTTTCGCTTATGCGGACTCGCAGAAGCGAGTTTTGGACCGCAAAAGCAGCCCAGTCTCCTTGGCCCATTTCCGCAAAAGCGGTCAGATGTCCGCTGAAGCGGAACCCACAGGAGCGGGATTTCTTCCGCAGAAGCGGAAATCACAGAGGGTCAGTGCCTCATTTAATTCGAGCTTAAGCTTATTTTCCCCATATCTCTCTCAACTCTTAGGCGATTTTGGTGATTCAAAAGGGAAGTTTCAGCATAACATTTTAAGGTAAGTAATCCCCACTCATTTTTAGTTCAAATACATAAACATGGGGTAGATTTAACACCAAGGATTGGGTAAAATCAAGGGATTTGGGCTAGACCTAGGGTTTTAGAAAAACTATGATTTAACCACCTAATTAGTTGCGTTATGAACTAAAATTTACATATTAGTAATCCTTACGTAATAGAGAATAATTTCCTCGGAAAATCTCGGAATTTGGGCACGTGGGCCCGGGGTCAGAATTTAGTAAACTTGCGGGAAAGGTTGGGAAATTGTTTAATTAGCTAGAATTCAACCTTGTGAGAAATTATTGATTAGCTCTTGCCTTAGTTAAACTAGTTGGTGCTTGTTCGGCTTTGAATTGAGCTTGGAGCCTAGTCCTGTGGTTGAAGGCGCGCTTCGGAGCGAAGTGAGTCTCCTTTCTAACCTTGTAAGAGGGAATTGTCCCCCTAGGTTTCGTGTTGAGTAATTGTTGCTAAATGCG
>MU722545.1:0-14967 GCA_026770625.1 Nicotiana glauca
TGCTAAATAGGAGATCAAATTTCTTGGGCACTTGGTGAGCCAAAATCAGGTGCGGATGGACCCGAACAAGGTGCAGGTCATTGTAGAGTGGCAGGCACCTAAATCTGTGAAAGAATTGAGATCTTTCCTCAGGTTGGCTAATTATTATAGGAAATTCATTGCTGGTTACTCAAAGAAAGCTGCTCCTTTATCAAATTTGTTGAAGAAGAATGTTAGGTGGGATTGGTCAGAAAAATGCAATGCTGCATTTGATGTATTGAAAGAAGCAATTGCCTCAGAACCTATCTTGCGGCTTGCTGATTTTGAGTTTCCCTTTGAAGTTCATACAGATGCGTCCGACAAGACTGTTGGAGGCGTGCTGGTTCAAGAAGGTCATCCTGTGGCCTTTGAAAGCAAGAAGTTGAATGAAGAAGAGCAGAGATATTCGGCTCATGAGAAGGAAATGGTTGCTGTTATTCATTGCTTACAAATCTGGCGTGTTTACTTGTTGGGAACAAAGTTCGTCATAAGGACAGAAAATGTGGCAAATACTTTCTTCAAAACTCAGAAGAAATTGAGTCCAAAGCAAGCACGTTGGCAGGAATTTTTAGCAGAATATGATTTTGTGTGGGGGCATAAGCCGGGAAAGCACAACCAAGTCGCGGATGCCTTGAGTCGAAAAGAAGTCTTTGCTGCTGTTTATTACATTACACGACTTGAGTCAGATTTTCTTGATAAGATCAAGTCAACTGCTGTGAATGATCTATTGTACATCAAAACAATGAATCGTGTGAAGGAAGGTACTGTGAGGAGGTACTGGATCGAGGACGATCTTCTCCATTTCAAAGGGGGGAGAATCGTTGTACCACTTGGTGACGGACTGCGTCGTGAGTTGCTGAAAGAGACGCATGATACACTTTGGGCAGGTCATCCAGGCATTGAGAGGATGATGGCACTACTGTCGCGATATTATTTCTGGCCAAAGATGGAACAAGACGTGGAAGCTTATGTGAAAAGCTGTCTTGTTTGTCAACTTGATAAAACTGAACGGAAGAAGGAAGCAGGCTTGTTGCAACCTTTGCCAATTCCTGAAGAGACATGGCAATCCGTTTCAATGGATTTTATCAGTGGGTTTCCTAAAGTCAATGGGCTATCTTCGGTTATGGTGGTGGTCGACAGATTTTCAAAATATGCTGTTTTTATTGCTGCTCCAACAGAATGTCCCTCTAAAGTTGCAGCAGAATTGTTTTTCAAGAATGTGGTGAAACATTTCGGTACGCCAGAGGATATTATTAGTGATCGGGATGCAAGGTTCACAGGCAGATTTTGGACTTACTTGTTTAATTTGCTGGGCACAAATTTGAAGTTCTCAACGGTGAACCATCCCCAAGCTGATGGCCAAACCGAACGAATCAATCATCTGCTGGAAGAGTATTTGAGGCATTTTGTGACTGCGAGTCAACGAAATTGGACTGATTTATTAGATTGTGCACAGATGTCTTACAACTTGCACAAGTCTTCATCCACGGAGAAGAGTCCATTTGAAATCGTTATGGGAAAGCAGCCAAGGCTACCAACAAAGATGGTACAACAAAAGACTGGTGGAAAATGTCCTGTGGCATATCGTTATGGCTTTGATAGGCAAATGATGATGGATGAAGCTGCGGATAGTTTGAAAGTGGCGCAGAAACGAATGAAGAAATATGCTGATAAGCATAGGCGTCCGTTAGAGTTCAAGGTGGGCGACAAGGTGTTGCTGAAACTTACTTCGCAAATCTGGAAAAAGATAGATAGTAGGGTAAGGCATAGAGCCTTGATTTCAAGATATGATGGTCGATTCGAAGTGATTGAGAAGGTAGGCGAAGTTGCTTACCGTTTGAAGCTGCCAGAGAGAATGAAAATACACCCTACATTCCATGTGAGTTACTTGCGGCCATATGTGGAAGATCCTGAAGATTCGGCTAGGCATAAAATCAAGAAAGCTCCTCCTGAAGTGTGCAATTGGATTGAGGACGAGATTGAGAAAATTCTGGACCACTGGGTACTTGGGATGCACAAGAAGAATAGGCGTACAAAATTCTTAATTCAATAGAAAGGCAACCCTGAAGCGGATGCAACATGGGAGAAAGGAAATTCATTGTGGCAATTTGAAGATCAAATCGAGGACTACTTGAGATCAACCTCGACGAGGGAGTTCAACCGGTAGGGTTAGTTTGGTAGCCCCTAACAATGTGACTTGACGAGGGTCGGGCAGAATTCATGTCAAGGGCTTTTACATTGCCCCTTGACATGTGTTCGTGGAAGTGATGACAAGCAATGTGCAAGGCTGGGTGTGTGCCTAAGTGGTGATGCCTTAGGCAGGTCAGCTAAGGCAAGGTGACTTGAGTATTGGCAAGGCAACCTTGGCTCGTGGGCTTCGGTGATGGCAACAAAGGCATGGCACTTGACAAAGGCATGCGCGGACCAGTGGGACGACTTAATTTATGGCAAGGCATGGCTACGAAATTAAGGGCGAGGCAAGGTCCAAAATAGGGCAAGGCAGATGTTTAAGCTTGGGCAAAAGCTGGACGGACAGTGTGCATGGCATGTGACGAAGAGGTGTGCAAGGCATGTGCTTAGAAGTTGAAGACATGTGCCAAGCACATGTGCAGTTGACTCTAAAGGCTGAAGACAAGGCCATTTCATGGGAAAGAGTTTGAATTTGAATTCAAACAGAATGGTTAGCTTGTTTGTAGGAATGTCATGTGCATGGCACATGGTCTTAACTGCCCCAACTGCCCCTTTGTAAAACTGCCATAGGCAGCTCTCTTTTTGTATATGTATTTCGTTTTGTATTTGGCAAGTAGCATATTGTGAGCCAAGTCTAAACGTGAGTCCTTTTGTAATTCTGCGAGAATAATAAAGGTTGGATATTTTACCCGTAATCCTGTGTGTTCTTAAGTTTGGCTTAAGTCTGAAAAATTGTGTGTGTCAGGCTGTGTGTGCGAAAATTAGGCTGAGTAGCCGTGTGATTGCTACTGCCGTGTAGTATCAATATTTGTGAAAAATTGGCCCTGTAACATATAGTAACACACATCCTTATCTTCATCAAATAATGGATATTTTTGGCGGAATATATTGTTATTGTTATTTATTTGTAAATTAAAAATGTTAGTATAAAATAGTACATTAGTATCACGTTATGATTATGTGACTGTCACATATACGTGTTACACAAGAATGGGTTAGTAAGAGAAACTCCTCCTTCTCTCTACCAATAACTACACCTCTCATACAAAACATCCTCAATATGGAACCAACATCTACCAACGCCCCACCGGAACCACCAGACCTAAGCACCATGCATGTAGATTTTCCCCCACATACCTCCTACGATATCAAAACATCCTTCAAAGAAACACTCCTCAACCAACAACATATATTCGAACCACCCAGCAATAACACAAAACAAACAACACCTGTTTATCCGATGAAATAGAAAATGACCACCAACTCGATTGCTTTATACCACTCACATCCACTGACAAATCTCACCTTTACTCACCCTGAAAATTCTCAGTCATTATCAAGCTGTTTGGACGTTAAATAGGACACCAAGAGCTGAAAAACAAACTCGTTTCCTTATGGCAACCTACTGAAGAAGTATCCCCCATGGATCTAGGTTGTGATTTCTTCTTAATTAAATTCCACCAAGAAGAAAACAAGAATAAAGCTTTACATGGTGGACCTTGGTTCATCTTCAACCATTTTTATCAGTTCGTAAATGGGAGCCTAAGTTCATAACTTCTAATGCACAACTTACCTATTCCGCTATTTGGATGCGTCTACCAGAACTGCCAACTGAATTATACGATTTTGAGATCTTACGTCGAGTTGTTCAAAGATTGGGACGTTACTAAAGATAGATACATGCACATCAGCGATAACTAGAGGCCGCTATGCACGTATATGCATTGATGTTCCACTTGAATGCCCGGTAAAATCTCATGTGTTCATCAGCAACCATAGGCAACAAATATTATATGAAGGGATTTCAATGCTCTGTACAATTTGTGGTAGACTAGGGCACAACAAAAACATATGTACCTACCCACACAATCCTACAACTCAGTCACCAACTCAAACCACTCCCCATATTGTTCCCTTGGAAAGTAATGCAAAAGATAAGAACACAAATCACCCAACAACACCTTCAACTTCACATACACCCAATACCAACGAATAAAAAACTATTGCATTCCCAGTTAGAGGCAAGAACACCAGCCCATTTAGAGGTAAAAGAGACCATTCACTTAAATCAAATCCACCACTACAGTAAAACCATCAAGCTCGTGTAGTTCAACCAATAGGGCCACAACAACAAATTAGCATGGGATCCACAGGTAAGTTTTCTAACGAATCACTCCCCTCCCCCCATCACCCCTAATCAGGACAATGACATAAATACCCATCCTAAATTTTTTAATCAAGAAATACTAGCTCTCATTGATGCAAATATGGAGGAAAATCTGAGCTTTCTATGATGGACCCTCCCATAAATAACCTTGGCCCAATGTTACCCTACCCAAACCCAAACCAAATAATATAACTCAAGCTGCTACCACCCACAACCCAAACCAAAATCCCTCATACACGCCGACTCCTTATGCTGGGCACCACTCAGAAACACATACCTCCACGTCCCAGCAATTACTTACCACCAATGACCACGTGTCTTCCTCCGCACACATGGCCAACAACTCAGCACCACAGACAGATCAGACCCCAAATACAACTACTACCACATTACAGAACCCAACTAATGATGGACCTAAGACTACTGTTGCCCCAAGCCCAAAGCCATCACTACAACCTATTCCCCATATACACACTCCTCCTTTAGCCCAACCCCTAACACACGCACCTCAGGACCCCCTTACCCCATTCAGCCCCCAGTCATCAATTATCATATCAAATCAACTGCTAATTCTGACCACTCCAATTCACCTCACGCCTGAAACTAGCTCATTAATTCAACCTACCAGTTTTAACCCCACTACTACACGCAAACAACTGGTTAAAACTAATACCACCCAATATGAATCGTCTAGGTCTAAATCACCAACACAGACGAACCCGAGCATAAACCAACACATCACTTCTCCACCACCCCTTAACAATGAATCGACAAATCGATCATCCTTGGAACAATCCACCACTCTACATCACCCAGTATCCTCCAACACAAGTGTACCCTCAATCCTGACTGGAGATGAGTCTACACGACCATGCATTGACCTTCATGATGGAAGTGGAAGGACAAGAGGTGATACTGGTGTTACAGAATCCGACATACATTGCACAGATAGTCACGAAAGGCATGAGGATGGGAGTGGAACTATACAATCATTATCTATGGGCCATGCATCCCCCCTCATCCATGCAATATGTCCAAACACACACACCACTCCCACCAACGTACTACAACCAAACAACAATGATGGATCTCCCCTTCTACCCACCCCAGATTGCAGCATACTCCCTAGTTCCTTGGATACAACAAAGAGCAGCTCTTTACATACCATCCCCCTTGCATGCACAGGAAACACCATATCAACTGACACAGTTCGACCACAGCAAACAACTCCCAACGAACTAGACGAAATAGAACAACTGGGGGTGGCAGCGACAATGGCGGATATCAGGGAAACAAGGCCAATCCTGTGCTTCCTCAACAACAACAAATATTACGACCTAAAATAATACTATGCAAGAAAGGTGATTATCATGTGACCCAAGGAGATTCAAAGCTGCTCACTCAACATACACCCTATGAAAAACCTCGAGATAGAAAAATACGGTCTAGTCTTGATACCCTCACTGAGAGGAATAAACACGACCCCAGTGGAGCCCCAGCAGACTCCACCACCCTCCAACTCCCACAATAATCAAATGTAGTTCATTATTTGGAATTGTAGAGGAGCTCAGTCCCCAAACTTTAAGAGAAATTTTCGGTCATTAGTAAACTACTATCAACCTGCTTTAGTGGCACTTATGGAGACCCACATCCAGGATCATGCTCATCTGAAGGAAGAATTTGGTTTCACCAACTTAGCAAAAACACTAGCTCAAGGACTCTCTGGAGGTATAGCACTGCTGTGGCAAGGAGACTTGCTTGAACTAGACCAAATCGAAGTGAATACAGAAGTAATCCATTCCATTGTCCAGATACCACCCAACCTTAAAAATGGTTATTTTCAGTTATATATGGCAAAAATGATAGACATGCACGACACTGTTTATGGGATCATTTAAAGACATTGCATGATAATATTAATATGCCTTGGTTGAATGGGGGGGGGGGGGGAATTTTAATGAAGTTACACGAGCAAATGAAAAGAATGGAGGAAATCCAATTAATAATTCAATATGTGATAATTTCATTCGTTGCCTTGATTATTGTAATTTACTGGACTTAGCTTTTAGAGGAAGTGGATATACATGGACTAATAAACGTGGTCTAGCTAACAGAATTCTTGAACGCCTAGATAGATTCGTTGGTAATTATGAATGGCTTACATTATTTCCTGAAGCCAATGTACAACACCTTTCTATAACTCATTCGGATCACTTCCCGTTACTACTTAATTTAAAGCATAAATATAGTCGTAAAAAATATTCGGCTTTGAAACAATTTGGACAACACACCCTTCATTCCCTACCCTTATTACTAATAATTGGACTCCTAATAAACATCTCTTAAATGCTATAGAATATTTCACTGAAGAGGTTCAAGAGTAAAACCAACACACTTTTGGGAACCTTTTTAAAAAATAAAAAAACGTACTAGCGCGATTGAGTGGATTGCAATCTTCTCCTTCGTACCCTACCAGTCACTTCCTATACCTACTAGAACAAGACCTAATAACTGAGTTTAATCACTTATTAAGATTAGAGGAGGATTTTTGGCGATTAAAATCAAGGATAAATTGGCTAGAGCAGGGAGATGCCAATACCAAGTTTTTTCACCTGACTACCCTTCAACGGAGGAGAAGGAATAGGATCACTGCTCTCAAAAACTTAGGTGGAAAATGAGTTACGGAGCAATCGCTGGTCGATCCCTTAATAATTAATTACTATAACTCATCATTCACCACTACTCAAATACAATCCACTATTAAATTACCAAAACACGATAGTAACACTCTTACAAATAACAACCAGTTATACTTGTCAAGACCTTTATCCATACAAGAAATACACCAAACCATCCATTCCTTTCAACCTCTAAAAGCACCAGGACTCGACGGACTACATCCTTATTTTTACCAAATATATTGGCCTCAAACCTCTCAATCCGTTGAATCTTTTTGTAATGAGGTATTTAATTCTGCGAAATTGCCAATTCAGGTTAATTCCACCTACCCTTGCCTAATTCCTAAATTCAAAAACCCTTCAATGATTACGCAATATCGCCCAATTGGACTATGCAACACTATTTATAAAATTATAACCAAGCTAATTATACGTCGCATAAAGCCTGTAATTAATAAAATAATTAGTCCTGAATAATCTGCTTTCCTAAAAGGGCGAAAAACAGCAAATAATGCCATCATAGTACAAGAAATACTTCAAAATTATAGGAAAAAGAAAGGTAAAATCGCAAACTTTCTAATCAAACTAGACTTTGAAAAAGCCTTTGATAAAATGGAATGAGGATTTATCAAAGAAACTTTACATTTCTTTAATTTTTCCCATAAACTCACCTCTATCATTATGTCTTGTATTACTACTACTTCCATCCCAATCCTTATAAACGACCTCCGCTCCCATTTTTTTTACCCAACAAAGGGCATTAAGCAAGGTGACCCATTATCACCCTACATATTCATCTTATGTCTAGAAAGACTATCAAGGCAAAAACACCAATTGTTGGATTACTAACAATGGAAAGCTATCAAACTATTACCCAATGGACCCCAAATATCTCATCTACTTTTCGTAGATGATATCACCTTAACATGTAAAATAACTACATCAATTGTGCACACCATCATTGATACCCTCAATATTTTCACTCACAAATCTGGCCAAAGTATAAATTTCCAAAAATCGAAAATCTATTTTTCTAAGAAAACTTCTCAATCAGACAAACACTTTGTCTTATCATCCTTTAACATGAGGGAGGGTATCTGTCATGACCCGGATTTTTTACCCTCGGAAGTCATGATGGCGCCTACTAATGAGAGCTAGGCAAGCCAAATTTAATTACTTTTACATTAATAACATAATTCCTTTTAACAATTATCAGCAATAATACAAAAGCAAAGAAATTAAATAATAAGCGGAAGTCTCACTATTATAGAAAACTGAATAGAAATCCGGAAAATTTCAACAAAAGCCTCTACCCAAGACTGGTGTCGCAATACTCACAAACTGCTAAGAATACTAAATACAAACGTCTGAAAGAGAACATAAATTTTTTATCTCGAATACAATGAGATAACAGACAAAATAAAGGATAGAGGAGACGCCGGGCCTGCGGACGCCTGCAAGGCTACCTCGAATCTCGCTGGACTGAAGGCCTGCTCCCACACTACCGTTGTTGCTGTCCAAAACCCGGATCTGTGCAAAATAGCACAGAGTGTAGTATCAGCACAACCANTGAGTAAAAGTTGCCTAGTAATGAAGGAAAAGTTCAACTCATACAATAATAAGGAACAAAGATCAACAAGTACACGACATCAACCTTCGTGCTTTTACTCTCATCCTCACCAAGCAATAGTATAACAAAATGTGCACGGCATCACCCTTCGTACTTTTACTCTCATTCCTCACATATAATCAATAGTATTGGCAGTGAATGGCATATCGTATGGCACGGGATCACCCTTTGTGCTTTACTCTCTTTTCCTCACAATAAGCAAACAGTGCACGACATCACCCTTCGTGCTTTACACTCTTTCCTCACAAGAAACAATCAATGAACGGCATCACCCTTCGTGCTTTAATACTCTTCCTCACCCAATCAACAATCACAAACAAGGGCAAGGGAATAAATAAACAATAATGGAAATCTCAGAAGGGAACACGAACGAACAATTAAAACCCGCCAAGGGTAAACCATCAAATAGAGGCAATTCATATTTAAGCTTTCCAGCTATGCGCTCAAATTGCACATGCAAATCGAGGCAACCCTAAATGAGGTTTTAAAGGCCTCGAAAGCACATAATGAGTAAGGAAATAAGTGATGACCCTTTGGGTCGTTATATTCTCCACCTCTAAAACAACCGTTCGTCCTCAAACGGACAAAAGAAAGAACTACCTAAGTCGGGGAAAAGATGAGGGTAATGACTCCGCATATCAGACTCGGACTCCCAGGTCGATGCCTTAGGGGGCTGACCTCTCCACTGAACACGAACAGAAGGAAAACTCTTGGATCTCAACTGACGAACCTGCCAGTCTAGAATAGCTACCGGCTACTCCTCATAAGACAAATCCTTGTCCAACTGACAGTGCTGAAGTCTAACACGTGGGATGGATCGTCATGATACCTCCGAAGCATGGATACATGAAAAACTGGATGCACGGCTGATAAGCTAGGCGACAATGCAAGTCTATATGCCACATCTCCCACTCGATCAAGAACCTCAAACGGACTAATGAACCTTGGGCTAAGCTTGCCCTTCTTCCTAAATCTCATCACGCCCTTCATAGGCGACACTCGGAGCAATACCCGCTCACCACCCATAAATGCCACATCTCGAACCTTGCGATCTGCATAACTCTTTTGCCTAGACTAAGCCAAATGAAGCCTATCCTGAATGAACTTGACCTTGTCCAACGCCTCCTGAACCAAATCTGTACCCAACAACGGAGCCTTTCCCGGCTCAAACCATCCAACCGGAGACCGACACCGCCTACCTTATAAAGCCTCATAAGGATCCATCTGAATGCTTGACTGGTGCTGTTATTATAGGCAAACTCCACTAAAGGCAAGAACTGATCCCACGAACCTCCAAAGTTGATAACACAAGCTCGAGGCATATCCTCTAGAATCTGAATAGTCCGCTCGGACTGACTGTCCGTTTGGGATGAAATTCTATGTTCTCAAATCTACCCGTGTACCCAACTCTCGCTGCACCGCTCTCCAGAAGCGCGAGGTAAACGGCATAACCCGATCCGAAATGATAGATACGGGCACACCATGAAGACGAACAATCTCCCGAATATAGATCTCAACAAACCTCTCAAAAGAATATAAGACTGCCACAGAAATGAAATGTGCTGACTTGGTCAGCCTATCAACAATTACCCATATCGCATCGAACTTCTTCCAATTCAACGGAATTCCAGTAACAAAATCCATAGTAATCCGCTCCCACTTCGACTTGGGAAGATCAATCCTCTGGAATACACCACCAGGCCTTTGATGCTCGTACTTAACCTGCTGATAATTCAAACAACGAGCCACATATACTACGATATCTTCATTCTACGCCACCAATAATGCTGCCGCAAATCCTGATACATCTTCGTGGCGCCCGTATGAATAGAGTACCTGGAACTATGGGCCTCTTCTAAAATCAACTCTCGAAGCCCATCTACATTGGGCACACAAACTCGCCCCTACAATCTCAAAACACCATCCGCATCTAAGGTAACCTGCTTGGCACCTCCTCACTGCACCGTGTCTCTAAGGACATACAAATGAGGATAATCAAATTGCCGATCACGGATACACTCCAATAATGAAGAGTGAGCGACCGTGCAAGCTAACACAAGACTGGGCTCAGAAACATCCAGTCTCACGAACTGATTGGCTAAAGCCTGAACATCCAAAGCAAGCGGTCTCTGACTGACTGGAATATAAGCAAGACTGCCCATACTGGCTGACTTCCTACTCAAAGCATCGGCCACTACATTGACCTTCACCTGATGATAAAGAATGGTGACATCATAATCTTTCAACAACTCCAACCATCTCCTCTGCCTCAAATTCAACTCCTTTTGCTTGAACAAGTACTGAAGACTCTTATGATCAATGAACACCTCATATGCCACGCCATACAAATAATGCCTCCAAATCTTCAATGCGTGAACAATGGCTGCCAACCCTAGATCACGCACTAGATAGTTCTTCTCATGAATTTTAAGCTGCCTCGAAGCATAGGCAATGACCTTGCCATCCTGCATCAACACTGCTCCAAGCCCAACACGGGAAGTATCACAATAGACTGTATAAGGCCTTGAATCTATGGGTAAAACCAACACCGGTGCTGTAGTCAGAGCTATCTTGAGCTTCTAAAAGCTCGCCTCACACTCATCCGACCATCTTAACTTGGCACCCTTCTGGGTCAATCTAGTAATTGGGGCTGCAATAGATAAAAATCCCTCCACGAACCATCGATAATAGCCTGCCAACCCCAAGAAACTCCGAATCTATGTAGTTGATGCTGGTCTAGGCCAGTTATTGACTACCTCCATCTTCTTCGGGTCCACCTGAATACCTTCTACTGATACAACATGACCCAGAAATGCAACTGAACCCAACCAGAATTCACACTTCGAGAACTTATCATATAACTGACTATCCCTTAGAGTCTGAAGAACCGCTCTAAGGTGCTGCTCGTGCTCCTCCTGGCTGCGAGAGTATATCAATATATCATCAATGAACACTATCACGAACGAATCCATATAAGGCCTGAACACTCGGTTCATCAAGTCCATGAAAGTTGCTGGGGCATTTGTTAACCCAAATGACATAACCAAGAACTCATAATGCCCATACCGAGTGCGGTAAGCTATCTTAGGGACATCAGATGCCCTAATCCTTAACTGATGGTAACCAGATCGCAAGTCAATCTTGGAAAATACCCTGACACCCTGAAGCTGGTCAAACAAATCATCAATCCTCTGCACCGGATACTTATTCTTGACCGTTACCTTGTTTAATTGCCAGTAATCAATACACATCCTCATTGACCCATTCTTCTTCTTGACAAATAACACCGGTGCACCCCAAGGTGAGGTACTGGGTCTAATGAAACCCTTCTCAAGAAAATCCTGCAACTATTCTTTTATCTCCTTCAACTCCGGCGGGGCCATACGATATGGCAAAATAGAAATGGGCTGAGTGCCCGGTCAGATCAATGTAGAAATCAATATCCCTATCGGGTGGCATACCCGGCAGGTCTGAAGGAAAAATATCATGGAACTCACAAACAACGGGCACATAATCGATAGAGGGAACCTCAACACTGGAATCCTGAACATAAGCTAAATAGGCCAAACACCTCTTATCGACCATACGCCGAGCCTTCACATACGATATGACACTGCGGGTAGAATGACCTGGAGTCCCCCTCCACTCTAAACGAGGAATACCCAGTAAAGCTAAGGTCACCGTCTTGGCATGGCAGTCCAAGATAGCATGATAGGGTGATAACCAGTTCATGCCCAATATAATATCAAAGTCGACTATATCTAAATGCAACAGATCTACATGAGTCTCCAGACCCCCAATCACCACAACACAAGAGCGATGGACTCGATCGACCACGATAGAATCACCCACCAGTGTAGACACATAAACAAGAATACCCAATGCATCACTAGGCATGATCAAATACGGGGCAAAATAGGATGACACATACGAATACGTAGACCCCGGATCAAACAACACTGAAGCATCTCTATGACAAACCAAAACCGTAGCTGTAATAACCATATATGAAGTGTCTGCCTCGGGCCTAGCCTGAAGAGTATAACATCAGGGCTGGGCCCCACCACTCTGATCTACCTCTCTTAGGCGGCCTACTGCTGGCTGGCCTCCACCTCTGGTGGTCTAAGCTCAACCTCTGGCACATCTACCCCCACCTCTAGCTGGTTGGGCGGGCTGTGGAGCACCTGATGCCTGAACCATGGAACGAAAACCCTGGTGCTGAGAACTGCTCGGTGCTCGAGGGCAAAATTTGGCAATATAACCCGTGTCACCACAAGTGTAACAAGCCCTCGGCGGCTGAGTTTGCTGGCCTTGTCGACCTGAATGACCACCACGGAAACTCTGAAGCGACGGTGTATTGATAGGGGCTGGTGGTGCATTGAATGGATGCTGATTAGAATAGTGTACATGAGAACCACGGTCACCTAAGGCACCCTGAGAAACCTGGAGGGCTGACTGGAAAGGCCTAGAAGGTTGACCCCTATCATATGAATCTCTGCCTCCAGATGAGGCACCACTGGATCGGCCTGACTGACGGGGTCTCTTATTTGCTCTATGACCACCCGCTTATGACAATACCATCTTGATCCTCCGGGCCACATTGGCTGCCTCCTGAAAAGCGATATCACTCCCCTCCTCTCTAGCCATCTGGAGACGAATAGGCTGAATGAGTCCATTAACAAACCATATCATTCTCTCCCTCTCAGTGGGGAGTATGGTAATAGCATGGCGAGCCAACTCAATAAACTTGGTCTCGTACTGGGTAACTGACATGGATCCCTGATGGAGATGCTCGAACTGCCTCCGTTAGGCCTCATACTGTGTGACAGGGAGAAACTTATCCAAAAATGTATGCGTGAACTGCTCCCAGGTCAAGGCTGCAGACCCCGCTGGTCTAACTAAACAGAAATCCCTCCACCAAGTCTTGGCGGATCCAGATAGGCAAAATGCAGCGAAATCAACTCCATTAGACTCAACAATACCCATGTTCCGAAGAACCTCGTGGCAGCTGTCCAAATAATCCTGAGGATCCTCGGTGGGTGCACCGCTGAAAGTAGTAGTGAAGAGGTTGGTGAACCTATCCAATATATACAAAGCATCGACAGACATAATTGCCCCATCACCTACCTGGGCTACCACACCCGGCTGAGCTGCTCCAACTGGCTGAACTGCTGGAGCTAGAACCTGGGGAGCTACCTGCTCCGGAGTACGAGTAGCAGGAGTCTGGGCCCCTCCTCCAGCCTGAGAGACAGCTGGTGCTATAGGAAGCAAACTCGCTCGGGTAACACTCTCCATGAGGCCCACCAATCGGACCAAAGCGTCCTGAAGAACTGGGGTAGCAAAAACCCCTCTGGGACCTGATCTAGGCCCACCGGAACTGCTGGGGCTGGGGCCGGGGCCGGGGCCGAAACCTCCTCGTCAAAGTTGACCTGAGGCTTCGCCACTGGTGCTGCTGTTCGGGGCTGAGCTCTGCCCCTACCTCGGCCTTTAGCACGACCTCGTCCTCTGCCCCTAGCAGGAGTTGCCTGGGGCTCGGACTGCTGATCGAAAGATGAGGAAGTGCATGTTCTCATCATCTGTGAAAGAACATAGTAGAAATTCCATTAGCATTGAGAAACCAACCGCACGACAAGAAAGAACAAATGTGAAACTTTTCCTAACTCGGTAGCCTCTGGGGGATAAATACAGATGTCTTCGTACCGATCCCTCAGACTCTACTAAGCTTGTCCATGAGTTGTGAGACCTATGTAACCTAGAGCTCTGATACCAACTTGTCACGACCCGGATTTCCCACCCTCGGAAGTCGTGATGGCGCCTACTAATGAGAGCTAGGCAAGCCAAAATTAATTACTTTTAGATTAATAACATAATTCCTTTTAATAATTATCGGCAATAATATAAAAGCAACGAAATTAAATAATAAGTGGAAGTCTCACTACTATAGAAAACTGAATAGAAATGCGGAAAATTTCAACAAAAGCCTCTACCCAAGACTGGTGTCACAATACTCACGAACTGCTAAGCATACTAAACACAAATGACTGAAAGAGAACATAAATTGTTTATCTTGAATACAATGAGATAACAGACAAAATAAAGGATAGAGGAGACGCCGGGCCTGCGGACGCCTGCAAGGCTACCTCGGGTCTCGCTGGACTGAAGGACTGCTCCCACACTACTGCTGTTGCTGTCCGAAACCTGGATCTGTGCAAAATAGCACAGAGTGTAGTATCAGCACAACCAACCCCATGTGCTGGTAAGTGTGTAGCCTAAGCCCGGCGAAG